>CM056995.1:127869372-128086872 GCA_029891345.1 Dryococelus australis | reverse complement strand
AGATGGCGTCATACGTACACACTTAAGCTAATGTGGCAGTCAGACACAACTTACCATTGGCAAGGACACTCGTAGGCAGGCGGGGTAGCTGGATGTGAAATTATGACATGATCATGTAGCAACCAAAAGCACGCCGGGACTTTCTTAGGGGGGTGCGGTGAGGCATGCCAGGATAATATAAATCTTGACCAGTTTTACATAAAGTGTGATGACTACAAAAACAAGTAAAACAATGAAAACTAAAGAGGCATAGTCAAAATGATGGGGCTGGATTATACAGAACAGCTTGGAGTTACTTAACACCACTGGGTGGTGATTAGAATGAACAGATTGCAATATTGGCAAATAAGATAAGTTCAGGTGCCAGTCAGTATCAAGTGTGGTGGTGATATTGGAAAACTGGATTCCAGCAGTCAGGGTAGGTGCTGAAGGTTAGACTGTTTGGTTAGCCAGTGGACAGGTACGACTGACTGTTGCAGCGTAACTGAGGGCGCACAGGCGTCACACAGATGCGTGGCCTCGATGATGGTTTCTGTGGGGGTGACTACTTGACACCCATATGGCACGTGAAGCTCAATACTAACCAAATTGTGATTTGTGATGGAGGAATTAAGGGATGCATTTGAACACAGCACGGAGGTTCCAGGAGGGGGATTTATTAATACATATTGGTGACGGAGAATACATGTCACAGTTAAGGAGATGTCGGTGGAGCATTTAAAGTGGCAAAAGGAAAACAAAGACTGAGCGTCATCAAGTAAAATATCAGACTTTATACATTTGGCACATCTGCCCGCAAGGGATTGTTGAGGGAAGGCTATAACATCCGTGGGGGAATTGGGGGAACGAGAAATAGCTTTGATGGTGTCTGCAGCAGGGTCAATGGCGATAATGGGCGACGGGGTGTGAATGATGCAAGAATATTGAAATGATAGGGGACTGAAATGAGATCAAAGATCTGCTATGCTGAGTGTACGCCTTTAACACGGACTTGTAATTTGACAATCATCTGCGTTGTCGTGAGTGACCATTCAACAAGATCATGGGAGTAGTATTGAATAATATTAGAAAGAGGAATACTGAGCGTAAGGCCCAGTTTGAGTAATTGTAACTTCAGTTTTACTAAGTCATCAGTGAGCTGGCTTTTGTTCATGGCGTTCAAAGGCAATCTGTTCAGTTGGCATGCATGAATGTATGGTTGAAGCTAATGTTCTAAGACGACATTGTTAAGGAGTTCCCGAATACTAATGGAGAGTAAGTGAGTTTGAGCTTCAATATTGTCAATTGTCAAGTTTACTAATACTTACAAGTTGCTTTTGTAACATATTTAAAATACCATTAATGGTGGCAGCAAGGAAATTGGCTTTAGTTTCAATTTTGTGTTCTAATTCATGAAGACTTTAAAAGAGGTATTAAGTTCTGAGTTTGTGTTTTCAACATTATCGGCATGGGCCGTAATCTGTGCGTCAAGCATGGCGTCATTGTTGAGCAATGAGCGTAAATGTTTCGTAGTGAGCAAGTCGCAACACCACGTACCCAGTTCGCCAAGGAACTATATTCCTCGTGCGTGGCGGAACTGAGTATGGATGTTTCAAGGAATTCTCGGAGAATGCTCGTTTCCACCTCCCGTACATAGTCATGAATAAGCTGTCCGTTCTAGCAAGACGTCGAGTTCCGGACGGCACAAGCTGCGTGCAAATATTGTGAGATCGTTGAGGGTGTTTTAGGCAAATGCAATTGAATTGTATAAATCAGTGGAATCGTTTCTTCGTACACAAACTCAAAAGTGGCAGGTCGGTAGTAGATACCAGCGTGTGTCTGAAATGGCACTCGGGCCGGTAGGACAGCTGATAGTGCCGCAAACAGCGTGATGATAACCTTGGCCATGTGCCAAGCTGGCCTGTTTCCACTCTCTGCTAGGGGAAGGTGGCTTATGGTTGGCGGAGCCATGGCAACGGTTGCTGGTCCCCGGCACAGTGTCGCCAACGAGAATAGGCATGAAAGGCAATGCCGGTAGGCCACTCTAGAGGTGCGGCACTGGTGTGAAGGTGGGTACGCGTTCCGGCTGCACAGGCGGCTCACGGACTAAGTCTCATACAACCCTGTGTATTCCCCAGGGGAGAATTACATATACTGTAACATATTTTAAGGCGCATATTAAACACTGAACACACAAGAAAGAAAGAAAGCATTGATAGTACACTTGAAAACATAATAAATTAACGCATGAACGCCAGTTTGGTATGGCGTGTGCAAACAGAGTCTAACTTGGGCAAATCAGACTAATTGGTTTGAATACGCACAGTAGAGTCCCCTAGCAATTCAGTCACACAGAAGGGAACACGATAACAATACGTTAAGGCCTCTGGCGACCCCTATTGCTTAACCAGACATAATTATATACTTTCAAGGTATTCTGTTGATGGGTACAAGTAAATTGGGTTTTTTGACTAGCTTGGGGTTATAATAAATTAATTCTGGCTGTGTTACTGTCTTTCAAAAGTCGTTCGTACCAATTATTTGCACATGGCGAATACTGGGCGGCCACTACCTGTGCTGGAAAGGTAGCTTGAACACCATATAATAAATAAAATGGAGTGAATTTGGGACAGCTTTAGCGACAACTTAACGGGTCGTGTATTCAGTCATAACCAGAATGTAGCAGTTCTTGTGTGGCGTAATAGGCAGGGGACCTTTAGCATCTAGAGCCCACATAGATAAGAGAGGCTGGGGCGGTATAGAAGTCAATGTACCCATAGGCTTATCGTTAGTTACTTTGGGTTTTTGGCAAATGGGGCATGATTTGACATACTGCTGGACATCTGTGTGCATAGCATCCCAATAATACGTTTGTTTGGTTTTCTGCAATGTCTTAAGAAAGCCACAGTGCCTGCCCGCAAATATAGCATCATGATGTGCCTCAATGATTTCCGGTACATATAATTTTGGTACAATAGTGAGTTTAGTCATGCCGCCAGGCGTATTCAATTTGAAAAAGATTTCACAATTCGCAGTTATGCCATAGCGGCGACTTAATTTGGAGTAATTGCTATCCGCTTGATCAGGATGGAGCAAGGCTAATTTTAACTGTTTTATATGGGGATCATTACCATATTCACCGACAAAAAGTGATGTATTAACAACAAGGGGGCACAAGTGAAAAATGGAATCATCATCTATTCTTACATACCCCTGGGCACGAGTATATACTGGGTAAAAATGTGTGCCTGAATCTAGAACAATAACAAGAATGGTACACTTCAATACAGGGTCAATGCAAGTGGTGTCAAGACGACGTGACATGTTTTCCTGAACAACATGAATGATAAATTGATACAGGGCCATGAGAATTGGCCGATAGAGTGTAATGGACAGATTTCCCCGCTGACAATAGCTGTGGCTAATCGGGCTCGTTCTTTCTCGTTGCCAGGGTAATATGTAATGAAATAATGTTTGACCTCATCTCAGTGGGTTTAAATGTATTTCACAACAGTAGTACGTATTTTGGATGCCTTGTCTGTAGTTTGGAAGATGGCTTCCGCAAACGCAGTGTATGGTAAGGTGCAAGTTAAAAGATTGGTGCGGACTTGGAAAGGTGTGTTGTTAACTGTGATTGTGTCTGTTGGCACATGAGAGGTAGTAATAATGCGACTGAGAGCATCAGGAAATGTATTTAATTTGCCTCCCACAATAGTGGCCTCGAAATCAAATTCGCTAAGCACTATCGCCATCTTTTGAATCCTGAGGTTATGTTCAGCCATGGAACATAGTAGCACAGGCTAGCATGGTCAGTTTCTATTTTAAATTTCCTGAAATAAACGTACTGTCAGAAATGAGTGCACAAGTATCGAATAGCCCCTAGCTCTCTCTCTCTCGGTCGTATTCCAGCACGCCTCCTGGGGAGATAGTTTCTTAGAGGCACAGGCAATTATTGCACGCTGCTTAGAGTGCGACTCCTCCTGTAGGAGGGCTCTGCCGATCGCATCGTTGCTCGCATCACAAGCTAGAATAATGGGCTTATCCTCATCAAACTTCTTTAAGATGGGAGCTTGTAGCATAGTATGTTTCCAATTAAGGAAAGCTCGTCTTGGGCCTCCTGCCATTTGAAGGGTGCTGAGTTTTTGGTCAAATCTATAAGTGGTTGTGCTATTATGGCATAATTTTGGATGTAACAGCAGAGGTAGGTGGTCATGCCAAGGAATGTTCTTAATTGTTTCAGATTAGTAGGGGGTGACATGTGTTCTATAGCCGGAACTTTATCGGGGTCAGTAGAGATACGTCGGTGGTAATAATATGGCCTAAAACTTTGACGGTCTGCTCCGCAAAGGTACATTCCTTAGTGTGCACCTATCTTAACATTGAATAATTTAAGCCAATCAAAAACTTTATTAATGTTGTCCTGATGTTTCTCAAAGGTATTGCAGAGTAGAAAAATATCATCGATATAGGTATTTGCAGCCGTCCATCTGAGGGGGCCTAAAAGGATTTTTATGAACATCTGGAAAAATTGGGGGAAAGTACTGAGGCCCGTTGGCATTCTTTTGTATTGAAATAAACTGACCCCGTCAATACTAAAACTGAGCTTGTGGCGGTCTTATCGCCTAACAGAGATGCTGTAAAAACCAGAAAAATATCTAGAATGATGATATATAAGGAATTTTGTAAGACATTAAAAATGTCGTCTGTGCGGGGGAGGGGGTAATGAACTCTTGAAAGGTACTGATTGGGCTTATGAAAGTCACTTAAAAACCTGAGACTGCCACTTTTCTTGGAAAGGACTAAGCTAGGGGCAGAGTAGGGAGAATCCGCAGATTCTATAATATTGGCTTGTAGCATGTCATTAATTTGAACTAAAAGCTCATCTCTGACTTTAGGGCTGATGTGATATGGTCTTGTAGAAATGGGCTTATCTGTAGTTAAATCAAGTTTAATTTCAAAATTACGAGCCTCGGTAAGTTCCAAAATTAAGTCAGCGAATCTGTCTTTAAGAGACCTAATAAGGGTGGTTAGCGCATCTTTTTGTTGGGTGTTAAGTTTGGGGTTGATGTGAAATGTGGGAGGACATGGGGAGTCAAAAGTGTCTAGGGCGGTTAAGGAGTGCTCAACAAACAGTGTATCAAGTAGGGGTGAGAGCCCAGAATATAGTGTAACTTGTACAAGTTTGTGGGGATTGTAGCTATGTATGAGCATAATGTTGTATTTAAGAATGGGGATCACGTCATACTTCGTAATAAAATCCACATCCAAAATTATATCTTGCTGAAAGTGATCCACCATTAAAAATTCTTGGCAGTAAATACGCCCTGCAATGTCTAAATTAATGATAGTTTCAAACTGAGGGGGCTCTAAAACGGATGTGGTAGCAATGAGAGTAATCTGTTCTTGTAAGGGAAACATTTGTTGAGTTGTAACTAAGCTAGAGGCTATGCTGCTGCGCGAACAACCCATGTCAAGAAATGCAAAATATTGTTTGCCTCTAATATGAACCTTTACGCGTGGGGTCGCAGTGCTCATGCTATTTGCTGACACCTAACAGTAGATGTGGGACACGAACGTTAACTTGGCACCGAGGCGTTTCGCTCAGCATGTCTTGGGACGTGGTTTCATCATTCTGGACAGCACTCAAAATGTTTTGAAAACCACCAGAGTTGTCGACTATGCTTTTATGCGCTGGGCACTCTAGATACACTTTCTGTGGCCAAATGTGCGCTTAAACCATTTGAAGCGGATGCCAATATCTGTGGAAAAGTCAAAATGTTGGCGAGGGAAGAGGGGGCAATGGCGACTTTTATAGATGACATAGAAACAAAGTACGCAGGTGTCGCTATGGCGAAGCTATGGGGGCTGATGACTTTTTACTGCACGGGTGCACAAAGCCGCAATTCGACAATGCTGCAGTCTGAGGTACGTGGGCCATGGATGTGGCAATGCGGACATGCTGCACCGGGGGGGGGGGGGGGGGTCCATTTGGCACACACTGCGGGCGATGTGCAAGGATTTTGCTGAGGGAGAATTCTACATGGCCTACTTGCGCACGCAGGTGTGGCATGTGGTGCAATGAAGGCGGCGGGCGTGAGTGCTGAAATGTGTTGAAAGGAACTTTAATTTGCAATGTGGGACTAGGTGTGGTAACGCACTGTGGCAGCAGGTCACTATAGGCATTAAATTTTCCAATGTCTGCATATGATCTGGTAGGGACAACTTTGTTGAAAATTGCACACCTGCCGCGAACTTGTGTATTTGGGTCCATGGGGTTGCGTGCCTTACCCCCTTGTATGGTAGTTTTTTGTCGTTTGGTGACCCGCCGGTGTGTTGTAGGTGGTATGTCCCCAGTCGTTGTATTGGGTACTGGATGTGAGTTGAGGCATATAGTGATGTTGTTGGGGGGGGGGGGTTTATGAGAAGTATATGCATATGGCCATGATATGTGATTCGACCCCTGTCAACGTAGTGTTGATCACGTGACTGATAGAAACGGGGTGGGTATGTTTGTGGAAAGGACATGTGGGGATCAATGTGGAGATAGTTACGGTGTTGGTTGTGATAGTGGTAGGTCCCGCAAGAGGAGGAATGTTGTCCACGTGGTGGGCCAGAGCAGAAGCCATCAGGGTAGTGCAAGTGGCCCTGATTTGTGTCGGGAGCGGGGCGTGCATGTTGACGGTCCAGTGTGAGCTGTGCTAACTCTTGTTTGAGTTTCGTTCTCTCCACTTCTAGATGTTCAGTATGTGGGTGAGAATGTGATGGAGTCAATGTTTGGCCATAATGGTAGAGTTCGACATCAATATGCTGTAAATTTGCAAACATGTTTTGTAAATTATCATTCGGTAATCCAACTAGTTTGTCAGCGATTGAAGGGAGAAGTGAATGCCCTAATACAGGGATGAATTTAGTGTCTGTCATGCGGGCGTGGTATTCATGGCGGTAAAACTGCATCGTTTGGACATGTGTAGTGTCTTCACCGATGGCCTGTTTCTTGGTGTATAAGCGTTGCCGAAGGCGTTCTGTATCAGACGTGGTGGTGAATGTTTCATTGAGTGAATCGTATATTTGTTGCCATGTGAGAGGTTCCTGATGAGGGCGGGAGAGGTCGTCAAAAGCGTATTTAGCAGAGCTTGAAAGGGGAACCTAATATGACGAGATCGGTCTGCCTCGGTCCAGTGATTAGTGTCAGCTGTGTCATTGAATGCTGGCAGAAACTCAGCTATGTTTTCTCATATGTTGCCAGAAAAGGTGGACGGTTTCTTTGCCTGCACGACAACAATGTTAAAGGGTTGCGCATTCTCCATGACGTGAAGAGTGTAGTGGAGTGGAGTGTTGATATAGGTGTGGGTGGCGGTCGTTGTGTGTGGGCGGGATGGGATGGTATGCCGATGTCCTCGTACAGAGCGAAACCAAATTACTCGGTAAGGGGGAGTAGGGGTTAGGAGATGCTGAGGTTATGCTGCTGGCAATTTGTGATGCGAGTATTGTGTATCAGTAGTGTAAGATTGTTCTGGGGTGTCAAAAGAAAAGTCTAGGGATTGATTTTGAATTTGAATATTTGTGGCTGTGTCAGTGGTTTGTGCAAGAGTGAGTTGTTTGTTCTGCTCGCCAAGCGTGTGTTCGATGTCTGAGGTGTCTATCAAAACGCGCATGATGATGTTACATAGATGCGATTTTTTGTTGTGGCTACGTGTTTCCATGTACTGTTGGGTGGGTGTGGTGTGAATGTAAGAATGTACTTGGTGCCATGCACTTTGTATACTAAAATTACTTAATGCTACAAGGGTAAGAATTATAGGAACTCTCCGAAAAAAAAAAACACTCAACATACGCAGAGAGAACCTTGCAATTACAGGAATAGAGTTCCACATTTACAAAAAGTGAATGCATGCATTAATTAAAATCAAAAGCAAAGCTAGACAGAGCGTGGAGGGTGACAAGGCTGGCCTGGCAAGGTGTGCTTCGCAAGCAGCTGCTGCGCGCGTGTGGCAAACTGACCTACTGTACGCTGGCTCGCTTACGAGGCACAGGAAACTTTTATTACTTTCACAATGATGAAAAATCTTATGAAAACACGTAATGAGATTATGAAGAAATTACCTGGGAATAGGTAGAGCTTGGCTGCAAAGAGGTGGGAGTTAAACAATTACACGTAAGCGTAACGTGATGCCACGTGTCTTTCTCACTGTGAACAGTAAAATATGTGCGGCATAATTAAAAGGTTAAAATACAACGTGGAGCGAACCCGCCTAAACGCGAGGTGAGGTCAAAAGGCAGCTCCACCAGTGTAATGACTCCCCTTTCCAACTCTATCTCTGACCAATGAACCAAGTTGTTTAATTTAAGTATTTCCAAAACAAGGGAAGGGGAGAACGTACTTATAAGAATGGAGCGTAGCTCATGAAATCATTAACCAACCGGGGTTCATAAAAACAACACTTTATTAACATAAATATATATAAATGCAAATAAGAATGATACAATATGTACTTTACACTGATTACTAAACACACAATATTCAATTAACAAGTACTCGCAAACGGCTCGGTGCCGTTAAGTCGCAATACAGGAAACAACCTCACGTCCCTAGCCTTGCCAATTATGAATTATTATTCTTAAGGAGGATTGACAGGGTCTCGAAGGATGACTTACGTCCTAACCGCTAGCACGAAGTATGCTCACCAATATCACAGAAGAGGACCTGGAAGCTGCTCCAAGCCTCAATGTCTTGAGGCTCTCCTCTAGCCGCTACACCATGCTCACCCTCCCCAAACAAAACTCCTGGATGAGCACCAAGATGATTCAAAATTTTGTAAATTAGTTCACACAAGGTAGTCAGGTGCCTTAAGAAACATTGTAATTGGGAGTCCTTAAGTCAGCCTACACGATACCCATTTCCGTAGCAGTTTTTCTACCAATTTTCTGCTAGTGTTTGTGCTTCTGCGTAGGTTACCATCCAACCCCCTTTAAATGGGTCTGGCTCCAGATATAACAGTTTCTGTGCCCATGGGCATGGCTGAAACTGTAATAGAACGTGTTCTACATTTCTGCTATATGCACGGAGCCGCGACAGACAAGATGACCAGCACCTGAGTAACAACCTCAAACCGTATATGTCCATTTCGTGAAATATAACGGGTTCTGTTAAATCTATTTATGTACAAAATGAAACTTAATGTACGTGTAACTAATGGGAAACGTTTCCCTTTACTTCCACTGTCATAATAAAACAATAAACCCAACTTTAAAAAATATGTGAATACTATGGATTTTTGTCTTGTATGTTACCTTTTTGATGAATGATTTACAAGTTGTGTGTATAGTTCTGTGGGTTGGTACACAGGTCTGTGCTGTGTAGTTTTAGAGTTCAAATCTTCCCGTGTAATGAACTATTTTTAGTTATTTTATATGATACATTATACACGTCTATTGTAAGAGGGTGGACATTGAGCCCAAGTGTTAACGTAATTTAAAGTAAACATTAGAAATTAACAGTGAAAGCTAGGGCATTTATTTTGTATATTTGTGACAGAGTTTATTCGCATACTGTAAGGAACTGAGGTTTACAGAGAGCCCTAGTTATTCCCTAGATATGCAAGGCGTGTTCTAGGCACAAACAACTGGTGGAGGTCATGAGTGTTAGACATCAGATATGGGAGTATGTAAGGATGCGTGGGCAGTTATATCTAGGCCTTAGAAATAAAATTTGGAAACATTCTCTCCGCTCAACTCCAAGCCAGCGGTTCACAGCCGAGACACGCAGTTCCTTGAAGAGGCTTTCATGCAGTGTTAATGAAATTCTGTATAGGTGGGCCAGCGGGACAGCCAGAGAGAGCTGCCACAGGATGTAAGTGACGGGCTGTCACCTCCGCATAAGAAGTGTTCATTAGCAGTCAGTTACTGTTAGATTCTGACAAGGATTCCTGGACAAGGCATCCGCGAGATCGTTGGTTTTTTCCGCCACGTGTTCTACCTTGAAATCGTATTCCTGCAGTAACAGCGCCCAGCAGGCAAGTTTGCTTTTCCCTTTATGCATGCCCTGTAACCATAGAAGACATTGGTTGTCAATTTTTTAGTGTAAACTGCCTTCCTAGCAAGTACGACCAGTACTTCCGCAATGTACAATGGCCAAACATTCTTGTTCGTTAACGTGATATTTACATTCTGTCCCCCTGAACTTTGCACTGTGGTAACTGATGATATGTTTTTTCCCGTGTGTTCCCTCCTGATACAACATGACCCAATGCCTTCTTGACTGGCATCTGTTTGTACAATGGGTAACTCCGGGTTGAACCTAACGGATTACAGTTCTGAATTGCAAGTTTGATTTCTTTAAATGCTTGATCGGCTTGAGGGGTCCAGACAAATTTACGTTTTTCACATAACAAAGCAGTTAATGGTGCAGTGATTACAGAAACGTTTGGGACAAATTCCCTTAACCAATTAATTAAGCCTGTATGTGTTGTTGTTCTGGTTCGTGTACATTTGCTTTTACATAGTGTCCTAGAAACTCCATTTTACTCATGCCCAACTTACACTTTTCCACTTTGCACGTAAGTTTGTTACGTTCAAGCCGGCTCAAATTGCGCAAGTGCTCTTCCCAGCTGTTAGACCAAACAAGTACATAATCCAAATATGCCATCGCAAAGTCTCCAATAAATCCATCCAATACATTAACCATTAAGTTTTTAAATGTTGCAGGGTCACAATTTAAACCAAATGGCATGGCTACAAAATTAAATCTAAGTCCATCTGGGGTAGTAATTGCTGTTTTCTTTCTGTCCTGTGGGCAGACAGGCACTTGCCAATATCCGGACTTTAAATCAAGTGAGGTGAAAACAGTAACTGGTCCTAATGTTGACAAAGTGTCTTTCATGTTTAAAACTGGTGGTGGCATGTCTACTGTTATTTTATTGAGAGAGGCAAAAATAAACACAGAATCGCCATTCGCCATCTTTCTTTGGAGCAAGGGTAATACCTGAATTATATATAGACTTTGTGTAAGGCACACTTGTAAGTATTGTACCATGGCAAAAGTCAGTTCCCTGCCCTTTCATGAGTACAGTCCTGCACTAGCTCAGTCGGGTTACTCACAAGAACCTGGCTCCACGTTTTTAAAGAAATAAGATGGAAGGTACTTCCATTTTGGAATTTTTTAAAGTTCTATTTTAGTCCTAAAACATCTTTACATAACACACCAACATGAATGAACAAATCTTCCCTCAACAAACCACTTTATAGAGTCACAGCGTCACAGTAGCATTTAGAACAATGTTCAATAAAACTTGCCTCGCGAGAACAATTATGAAGACAAGGGGGAGAAAAAAAAGCCTTCCCTCTTGATGCCTATCAGCCTCCCACACCCACAAAAAGAATATGGTAGAGAAAAGTTTCACTCATCTCATAAGTACTTTGAAAGAAGGTTGCTTAAGAAAAAAAGAGTTTCCGGCCGTCGGTGCTTGCGGTGTGGGCGAAGTTGTTCCGACACAAAGTCTTCTCTTCAACAGTTGTTGGTTATTTACGGACGAGTCCAGAGCTTGTCACTCTCAGCTAGCACACGCAGCTCTCCCCACTCCTTGAACAAAATCTAAAAATAACTTTTGACAGGGGCTTGCGACCTCTTACCTGCTAAATAAGACATCACTGTGACTGCTTCAAAACAAATATTGCTGATGGCAGGGGAAAATTAAGAGAAGTCAGGAAAAACCTAATCTCAAAAGTGATGCAACCTCACTCCGATCCTGGGAACTCGAAAGTGCCACATATTACAGGTAACAACTGAAATACAGCCCTGCATGAAAACTGATAAAGCCCTTACTTCTACATGTGGCATGAAAGGAAAATTCTAAATAATTAACCCGGCAAACTAAACTGAGGATTTTAACTAAAAATCAGATGAAAACCAATTATAAAAACTATTAAAATTTACATAACCTGTAATGCTACAGTATGTAGTACATTTTTCAAACACATATCTTTATGTCTGGATGAAATGGATCACTGCTATATTGACACTTGACATTAATAAAGATAAATTTTGATGACACACTTAAAATTTTTATCTCTCACAATAATCTTACCAGCTACAGGAATACCTCGCAACTCACCTATAGGTATATAGCCAGAAAATGCACAGTTCAGGTCCTCTGGAACCTAAAATAACAAATCAGAAAACATCACCATTTACTCAAAATGAAAACACACTTCAATACCAATAACTTTACTATAGGCCTAGTTATTGGACCAGGAATTAATAATGTACACAAGCAATGTTTCAAAAAAAATGAAAAAAAAAAAAAAAATGGTAATACTGGGACCTTGCTGAATCATTTCAGCACAATACACATTTTAATTTATCATAAAATAATTTTTATTTGAAAATAATGATGCACTGCTGAGTATTTCTGTACAGATACTCCACAGAAACAACAAAACTTTGTTAACTAAGACATAGCTTACTTAGAAAACTGATAATTTCTTCTGCTGACAAGTGTAGTTTTGTGTGTCCTTGGATGATTTTTTTCGTATTCAAGATTACAATGTAAAACATAGCCACTTGTATCATAGCTATGCCATCTTTGCCTTGGTGTTTATTTTAAATGACATTCAAACACTTTTTTAATTTTTTGATTATTGGTGCACTTAATTTTTATTTTAAAAACTTTTCTTACTTTTTTATGTTGATGACTATATATATATATATATAAGAGGGGAGAGGGAGAGGGAGAGGAGAGGAAGAGGAGAGAGAGAGAGCGAGAGAGAGGCGAGAGAGAGAAGAGGAGAGAGAGAGAGAGAGAGAGAGAGAGAGAGAGAGAGAGAGAGAGAGAGAGAGAGAGACCGTATTTGTTTTATATCGATACTTTTTCAACTAATTGCAGCTTGGAAACTTATTGCCAGATTTAGTTGGTTCTTGCACCAAACTATACAGGAAGGTTCAAATTTTTTTTCGAGTAGTGTATGGCAGTCTAATGCAGACAATAAGGGTGCAGCAAGGATGAGCATGCTATCTGTCATCTACACCAACCTCACATTAAGGTGGCGACTGTGCAGCACAATGCACAGTGAATTCTGTGGTTCGCAGGATTCAAGTCTCAGTGACTGTGTAACAATTTGTGATGACAGTATCTGGGACAACAGGTAATGTACAGAAAAAAAATCATCAGGACAGCCTAGAACTTCCAAAGAGAAGGTGAAACAGCCAACTGCTTAGGCTATCTTGTGTGCACAGCACAAAAAATTCAATTTCCTGGTGCATTGGGACTTGGTATTCCAAAAACTAATGTGTAGAGTTCTTCATAAATTTTTGAGATTTTATACCTACAAGATTCAATAGAGGCATGGAATTAAGCAGGAAGATCCGATCAAATGTCCATCATCAGCTGATTTCACGTTAAACAAAATGGACATAGAAAGAAATTATGTGAATTGTGTGCTCCACAGTAATAAGGTAATTTTTTGCACATTAATGGGTATGTTAATCATCGTAACTGCATAATTTAGAGATTGCAGCAACCAAACACAACTCACGCATACGTTCACGACACACTCAAACTGAATGTCTGGTGGGGTTGATGCACAATTGAGTTGAAGTGCCTTTCGTGTTTGCTAAAAAAAAAACTATTACAGGCAACATTTATCTGAATATGCTAGATCTGTATGTGTTCCCTCAAACTAAGAACATTGATAAACAAAGTGGATAGAGTGTAACCTACCAACAAGGTGGAGTGGAGCACCACCACACTGGAGCCTAGCCGTGCACACCAACCTGCACTGCAAGCAAGGTTCCCATATAGTTGGATCGGGAGAGGTGGCACAATTCCTGATCTTACTGCTGTACACATTTTATTCAGAACATATGTGAAGAACATTGTCTACACTGTGAATATCTGAGATTTGGAGCATTTGTGTAAGAGTCACTGCTATTATTGAGAAAATATTGCCAACAATGCTTCGGAATACATGGATGGAGGTCAAATACTGCATCGGCATATGCAGAACCAACAAAGGGACATAGAAACATTTCAAGGTACGCAAAAACTTAGATCCTTCCTGTACATTTCGGTGCAAGAACCCACCCAATTGGTCAAGTAGTTTCAAAGTTGTGATTTTTTGAAATTGTACCATTATTTTTTAATAGCCTTGTATTTCATTCCTGAGACATGCTCTTCGAGACCTTTATATAAACTTTTGAAATACAACACTAAAAATGAACTAAAAGTAAAATGGGAAGGTTGAAGGGGTCATAAAGTGTCCCCACAACCTTTAAAATGACACTACAAGAAAATTTAAGCATAGATACTATGATTAAGGAATTCAATACTCAGCATTCTGCTCTTATCATCCATTTTGATTTTTGTCAAACCTAAGGAAAACAAACATGTCTGTGCTACTTACTAAACTGAAGGATTTAAAAGTTGTATAACCCAGGACGGATTGGGATAAAATATTGTAATCAATATGTTAAAAAAATTAATAAACAAAACATTGAAATAATGCACAAACAGGAGGTGCATTAGATGCGAAGGAAAGCCAAAAGAAGTTAAGTAAATGGCCTAGAAAGGCAGAAATGACGTACTGGCAGTGAGAAAGAGAATAGTACACGGCCACCACAGTGGGCTAGCCAAATAATTCTGTGGTACAGAATAATACAAATATGTTTAATGCTTAAAGTAGGCCACACACAGGATACAACTATCCCTACTGTAGGAAAAAAAAATGTTTCGATTGAATGATTCTTATCTATACTTATGGTATAGAATATTATTAATTTGTAGGCAATTCATGAGACAAGTATCAGAAATATTCCCTACAATTTGCAAGCTTTGTAGTTATCAAAGCAATCATAGCAAGGCACTTGAAAGGAACACTTAAAATTTAACAAGAAATGTACATTCGAAGTTGCAGTTTCAATGGAACAATTGAGATTTATTAAGAACATTAGTGAATTGAGATGGTGAATGAAACAAGCAAGCAATGCAGATGTGGTGAAAACAAGAAATACACAATGAACACTAATCATCATTTTATAACTAAATTCCAATACTCTCTTATGTTCAGATAATTCAACATAGCATTAGTTAATCTCCACTCTCTCATAATAAATACATACAAGAAGAAAAAATTATTAATTATCCGCAGTAAATCTTATAGTAGTGAGTAGAGCAGCAAATAGATTGAAGATAGTATCTAGGAATAGTTATGCTGGCTAGGAATGAGCACCTTTAGTATTCCAGCTCAGGACCACTGATTATTGTCCTTAGAAAAGAATAATTGAAAGTCTTTATAATTTACACTGTCCAAATAATCAGATTAAATTCACAGAAATAAATAGCTAGATGCATGAAAAATAAATTTGTTCACTTGAAGGCTTACAGCTTGGCGTCTACATAGACGTCATTTCGAGCCTCGTCTGCATCTTGAAGTTAGCACATTTAGTAACTTTGTCGCACTTATAAACAATTATCAAAAATTGAGCAGTACGCTTGACCCACATTAGTTAGCAAAATTTAACTAAATTTCACAAAGCCATAAGAAAATTCATCTAGCCATTCTGGAAGCCGGAAGGAGAGTGTCCCGTTGTTAGCAAAATCTTCCGAAAGTCAAAAATCTCCGGAAAGCCCAGATAAAAAATGATTATTTACTTGTCTATTCAGTGGGAAATAATGAGTTACAATCAAAATTCTCTTAGGCGTAACAACATTGATAAGCATAGAACAGGAATATCTGAGATTAAAATATACATACATGGAAAAATTTAATGAGTATAAAATCTTGGAAGCTTTAGTTATATTAAAAATCAATTGTTGCTGATGAAAACAACTTAAAGTAAACAATAATAAAACTTTTAAATACCTTTTTAGATCATCCTAACTTAAATACGACCTAAAAACAAACTCAAAGAAAATGAAAGAATAATAAAACAAATTTAGAATAGTAAACAAAACCATTAAAATTTATAGGTAAACCAATAAGCCTTACTTCAGTAAACATACTGTAGTACCACTACAATACATTTACTGGAATGGGTACACTGACTAGCATGTGCCCAGTAAAGTTAGCAATGATAAAAGAAAAGTAGTTCCCTAGTTTAGTGTTAAACTAGAATTTGTGAATACCGATACTATGTATTTTGCTGTCTATTTTGTTAGTGTATAAACGTGTAAGAATGAGCACATCTTCAAAATATTTATTTTAAAAAAATAATTACACAGTTTTGCACGACCGATGCATGAATAATGTGATCAGGCCCATGGCAATGTTAACTGTTCATGTGGCTGGAAGAGACACAATGTGTATACATTGACGCACGGCCGATGCAGGTAAAGGTTGGAACTGGATTTTTCTGGAGCGGTGATGGTGAAAGAAAGGAATAAATATACTCAAGGCGCCAGACGCCCTCAGGCGACGTCGAAAATGATGCAGCTCCTCTTAACCTCAGAGTTGCGGGCCATCAACCCGGGACCAAACTCCTCGCCGTGGATGCTGAATTGTTGTCATCCGCCTGTAGACTGTTGCTCCAAATGAAGATTGTTTCCTAAACGATAGTCCATCGGTCGACTACACACCATTGTTAGCGTTGGCGGGAAAACATCCTAATCATAACACTCGAGTACATGGGCTGTCAGGGCCTCCCACACGTCCAATCAGATTGAAATAAAACTGATTACACGAAAATAAGAACTTACGTGCTGATTGAGCGAGAATTATTAGGGCCTGTCCCCTCAAACGCTTACGCGGTCGTAAATAAACAAAACTGACTTAAAAACAAGTTATTTATTACGTTAAAATCTACACCCCTTCTCTGAGGGTACTTTACACGAAACACACTCTGCTATTTTGACTAGCCGTGCGGTGAAGCAGAAAAATGTCTGATGACAATTAAACAATTACGAGCATATTAAGCTCCCGGGGTGATGCTAATCCACTGGGGAGTGAAAGTGGCTTACCGGGCAATGAGAAAGAAAAATGTTCCATGTGATGAAGTCTATTGAAATTACATGTCCGGTTCAAGAAAGTTGATGATCGCTCGGCATGCACGGGAAACGTCGAAGCCTAACACACGCACTCCATCTCCATGTGACTTGCTGCTAGCTGACTGACTCTCCCGCCCGACCCAGAGCGGCTTGCCCTCGCACCGAAACGAGACTACTTTCTGAGATGACTTCCACCATTGACCTTTGTGTTAATGAAATAAAGTAATTAAACGTCTGAAAACAATACAAATATTCTTACGACATAAACACTGGTGAAATGGGATAGATAAAACACTCTGCAGAAGATGAAAATAAATAATACCATTTTACCTTGCAACACAACAAAATACAACACCTGCAAAACAAACATAAACATTTAAATGAACAATATAATAAAAGTCTTTTAATTAGGCCTCAAATGTTCCAGTTCAATACACTGGCCTAATTATCCTTCCGCAGTGTAATTCTCAGTATTGCAGACCTTGCTCAGTTTGATTACTTTCTGTTTAAATGAAGCGTTTATTTTTCAGATTATCCATTTGCTTACACTTGAAAGACTCAATGTTTATGTTTTCTCATAACATAGCTCATATTTATTAATTCAGTTACTACATAATCATATTTTATTAACAGACAATATTTTCACGGACTTAAAAAATTAACTGCTTACGAACATAACCTAAAACTTGGTAGAAAAATATTTCGCTGGAAGTTGTTCTGTGTATGACTGAGTGCAGTTTCTGAACACTATTCTAAACCTTCTACCACTAGAACAAACAGTTTCACTTCACATGCTTTTATTGAACATTTATTTGAAATCGCAGAAACAAACAATTAACAGTGCTAGCTTTATACATTGTTTCATTATACATTGTTATGAGGAGGCATGGGTGTAAGAGAAGTGATGCTCCTTCTTGTATGTCGTGACCAGCCATGTGAACTAGATGCTCAGTGAGGAGGCCCAAACCCCAGACTTTTCTGGGACTGCTGTGATGGGTCATGCTGGATATTCTACCAGAGTTTCGGTGATGTTTGGCTGTGTTTGAGAAAATATGGTTAATTCTAAATTGAACTGACTCAGTAATAATTTTGAAAAGGCAGTTTTCTACAAAAAAAAATACAAGAGACTGGCAAGTTATGATTTTGTAATTTCTACCTCAGTAATCACAAGTAAAATTAAAAGAACTGATTTTGCCCAGTCATGATTTTGTCCAGTATTGCTGCAGAGTCAGATTGCTAAAAGTTAAAACTTAAATTATGGTGTAATACTCTGTATTACAGACCTCGCTAAGTTTATATTTTCTGATTGTCCATTTGTTTACACTTGAAAACCCCAATGTTTGTTTTTTTTTTGTAACATTGCTTACATTTATTAATTCAGTGCCTAAATAATATTTTTATTTACAGACAATATTTTCACAAACTTTTAAATTATATTGGTTAGTGATTCTAACAACTAAAATTAACTGCCTAGGGACTTAACCTAAAACTGGGTAGAACATAATTTTCAGTGTCTGAATATATTTTATTTTGCGTGAGGTTAATCTGAGTGCAGTTTTCTAAACACTATTTTACACTTGTAGCAGTCGAACGAAGTTTCACGTTACATATCACGATTGGACATTTATTTGAAATCGTCAAAACAGCCAATAAACAGTGCTAGCTTAATACATTGTTTCACTTACATTGTTATGTGGAAGCATGGGTGTAAAAGAAGTGATGCTCCTCCTTGCATGTCTTGACCAGCCATGTGAACTAGCAGCTATGTAAGGAAGTCCCAAACCACGGACTTTTCAAGGGACTGCTTGGAATGGGTCAGGCTGGTTATATATGTTCTAACTAATAAGTGAGTTGTTTATTAGGAGTCCTCAGCATCATTTAAGAAGTAAAATTCTAGGCTAGGGGATGAGTGAATATTGTGCCACATGGACCCGAGGATGCAGAGGCTGAGTACACTGAGTTCAGCTCAGGACTCGATCCATCGACCCGAGGTAATACAAGGCCAGCTTAATCATAAGAAATGAAGAGCTTCGGCGATGTTTGGTTGTGTTTTCAGAAGAAATGGTTAAGTGTAAATTGAACTGACGCAGAATTAATTTTGAATGTGCAACTTTCTCGACAAAATGCAAAAGACTGCCAAGTTACGATTTTGGAACTTCTGCCTCAGTAACCACCAGTAAAATTAAAGAACTGATTTGGCCCTATCATGATTTTATCCCGTTTTGCTGCAGAGTCTGATTACTAAAAGTTTCAACTTAATTTAATGTAATTTCTTTTGCACATTGATAAGATCACTACACAGCCAGACTAAATCTAAATATCATACATGTTGTTTAATCTTAATGACAAGGTGATAACTTGTGAGGTTTAAGAGTACACGATAATTGTTTTCAATTGATTAGGGAGTTCTGTATTTTGTATTTTTAAGTAAATCCTGCTAAAATATAGAACCTGAATTGTGTGTCTATGATTAGTTTAATGATGTCTTTGCATGCCAATCCTGAATCAAAATCAAAGGAATGGTTATCCACAAATTCTCTCTGATTAAAAGCATTACTGATGTGCTAAACACTCCTCAGTTTGATGATACAGAGGTTATGGCATACTAATGCCATCTGACTTTTATCTTCATCGCACACTGCTAAGCGCCTGGTGCCTAATCATTGAGCTGAATGATCTATATTTTTCTGCATGTGTATCGTGTGTTTTCTGTGCCAACCCAGCAAGACTTCTTTGTTTTGTATTTTATTTAATGTTGCTGAGAGTATTGTGGTATTGGGAGTGTAAAACATTCCACCTTAAGTAACACCACGAGCCCCGAGATATTTACAAAGGATTATTTTCACACTGATGTGTAGAAGTAGGCTATTTTACCCAAAGACAACACCTACGCCACACATTGCACCAGCCTCATTTGGAGCTGAGGTCTCGCCCAGTAAACTGGAAGAAAACTTCACTATTTTGTTGTTTACTCAGCCCTCCAATTTTCTCTCAGTTTAATTCTAAAGAGTGGCTTTCCCAATGTGGTCACCGAGCAAACTACGTTTTCTAGTGGGCCGAATAAAACTGGGTTGTTGTTTACACAGTGACACATGTAGGCTGGGTTATTTGCTTGCTACAAAATATGAGCACATATTGGACTAACGAAACGAAACATATAGAAAGTTTGGCTAGCCAAATGGAGTAAAAGGGCTCTGAAACCATGAGTTTGGTTGAAACGCCTGTGTTAAGTGACAAAGATGTCGTAGGAAGCGATAATATGTTTCAGGGCGATACTGTTGTAAGAAGGGATAGAACTAGTAGTGAAAAGAGCCTAAATGTGGAGGCTAGTGCTGAGTAGAGGGACTACTACTCCCAAAACTAGTTATGCGAATTATCCTACCCGAGATAATACCGAGGACCGCAGCTTAGTGTCAATTTTGACTGTGCAACTTAATGAGACAAGATTAGTTCACAATTCAACGCTAAGTTTGATAATCTGACTAATCTGTTTGGCGGTTTGAAGGTCGACTAAAAGTTTAAAGGTAGAGTTAGGCAATCTTAATACTAAGTTTGAGGAACTGAAAGCAGATTCCAATAGTTTAAAGACTGATTTTAAAACAGATTTTAATGCTAAGTTTGATGTGCTGTACAAGGAACAGAAAGTTGATGCAAACAGTTTGAAAATTGAGTTTGGCAATCTTAATACTAAGCTCGAGGAACAAAAAAACAGAATTAAAAGCTGAATTTAATTCTAAACTTGACGAAAAGTTTGAGGAACATAGGGCTAACAAGTAAAATTTGATGCTGTAGAGGCAAGACTAGCTCAGCAGGAGACAAGTGTACTAGGAGTGAAGAAATTAAGTAACTCAACTTAAAAAGCAGGGAGAGGAAACCCAGAAATGTAGGTGCTTTGCAAAATCAAGGTACAGTGCATGGAAGGAAGGCAAAACTAATTTTCCGAGAGATTTGTCGAGCTGCAGGCTACGTTCGTTCAACTGAACACTGACGTTAATAAAAGTTTGTCTGTGTCAAACAAAGAAGCTGAATCACGACTTAATGGTCTAAGTGAGGAGATGAGCAAAGCTCACGAACAAACGGAAAACAATGTGAAAAGTTTAATTGATGAGGTTGTGAAAATTAGAGACAACTTGGAACAACATGTTTCGGATGTTAACGCATGCATGACACAGTTCGAAAATCAGTTGACACCTTATCCACTTCACAATCACAATAGTGTTAGTTCGGAAGTAGATCGTCGTGTAGGTGAAGCTACTAAGGAAGCAGAAGAAAGTTACGAAGTTCTATAAGAGAATTAGACAGGGCACAAACAAATTTAGAGGAAAGTAACCATGAAATGCAAAATCGAATCAGGCTAGATGACCGACTGTCACGTCGACAACAGGTTAGTAATGACAGATCATCATGGGACAGTCCTGAAGTCACAGGTGCTATCCAACCTAACACTAGTGCTACTAGGAACGTACGTGTAGTTGAACCTGAACTACATACAAATGTATCCACAGTTATACAGCCTACAGCCACCTTACTGCATCATCCGGCAAAGTTATGGTCAGAGGGTATTCCCACATTTTCTGGAAATAGCCAAGAGAACCCTTTTACCATTTGAAAAAGCTTGAGGAATGTGCTAGGTTGTTTTGCCTCAATGGAACAGAGTTGTTGGTTTGCGTGGGATTAAGTCTAAAATCCACGGGCACTCTATTGGTAGGAGGCGGAAAAGGCCAGAGTAACCACTTTTGCGTGGTTTAAGAAATTACACTTAGAAGAGTTCTGGAATCCTAGGATTTAGGGAATCCTGAGGGCTCGATTACATCTGGAGAGGTATGATCCTAGGAAAAATTAGACACTTGAACAACACTTCAGCAAGGTTTATGACCGAACCTGACATTTGGATGCACCAATGGGCTATGAGGAGTTGGCAGAGGTCATTATAGCACAACTTTCTCCAAGGTATCAAGATAGGTGGGCTGATAGGTTATTTTCAAATTTACCTGATTTCAGACAACTATTCAAAATTGACCAAACGAACTAGCTAAGAGCACTGCGACATGTGAAATGGAGAGAGGTACACAACCGAGACCACCACCGCTGTATCAACGTCCATGACACAGGTTTAATCAGGGACAAGAACGTCACGCATCAGGGAACAATCCCAGGGTCGATTTCCTGGAATGTGAGCGAACAGGCAAACAAGGTGAGATCTTTACACCATACCCAGACAAAACCCACAAGAATTTTGAGTCAAACCGCAATGTACTAAGTGGAAGGTATTCGCCAGGTTACCGAAAAAGGAAGAGACCGTGGAGATCTAAGAGAGAATCACCTAGACCTAATGCATACATTCATTCAAACAGTAATGTTTATGCTTGAGCGGGACGGGGAAGTCCAGGTGAACATTCAAAGCCAAATTCACTACCTAACAGAGTAAACCAGCACAGAGAAAGTAATACATGGTCTGTTAATCCGATTGGTAGATTTCAACCAGCGACTAGTAAAAGTTACAACCAGAATAACTCTGTTCAGTGGCAGAATCGTTCAAATGTAAATCTGACCTCACCACTGCCTGTTGTACTTGCTATGTACCAGGGAATGAACATGTCACAAATACTGGGTATTTCGCCAGGAACGAAGGTCTGAACCCATGTGCACCGCCGTTCCCACCTCCTAATGTACAAGGTAACCGAAATCAAGGAGGCAATTTATAAATGTCTGTAGGTAGGCAGACGTTAAACCAGACAGGATTAATGTAAACAGTGTCCCTACACTAATCCAGGTGACTTTGAAGGGGGCACCTGTGGGAATTGTGAACAATATGTGTACTACTATGGAGGCTGACAATCATGTAAAAATCTCTAATGGTAATACGAGTGTCACTAATGGTAATTCAACTATTTTGATGAGCTTGAGCACGGACGAATCAGAATGCGACGTGTCTAAGAAATACTAGAATTTCTTTACGCCCTGAGGCACCATTGAAAGTTTGCGGCATTATGGTTTGTACACTATTAGATAGTGGGGCTGAAGTCAGTTGTGCTAGTGAGATGTTAATCAATGAAATTGAGAGCTGTAGTGACCGGTTGCCTGTACTGCCCATTCCGCAGCTGAAAATAGTTGGAGCCACGTCAAAAGCAAGTCCAGTTATAAACAGACAGACGGTTGTTACCATAGAAGGACTAGGCTCAACTAAGTTGGCTTATGTACTAATCGTCAAAGGTCTGGTCAAGCCTTCAATTTTAGGGATGGACTTCCTAACTCAATACGGTATAATACTCAATTTTGGAGGTTGGTTAATTACGTTGCCCACTGATTCTAACACCATACAAATCCCAGAGAAATGGCAGACGTCAGACAGTCTTTAATGTCGTTGCGTAGAGACATGCCTATTTGTAATTTGTTCATGGCTCTAGTTGATGACAGTGTACAGAATATTTGTGATGATATCTCTCCGACAGTTGTGGCAGTACATGTATGTTTGAAGCGCCAGGAAGGAATTGGTTGTATGAAGTAAAGATATAGGTCATTGACGACACAATTTTCCATAAGAAATTGTACCCGATACCTGTTAAGTATTGGCAGAAGAAGAGAAATATTTCCATCTGATGATCAACTGGAAGGTAGTGACAAGAGAGGCAAGCCCCTACGCTAGTCCAATGATCTGTGTAAGGAAGGATGGTACTTTTGTTTGAATGCCCGTAGCATCAACAGAATTCACCATCAAAGACAGGGAATGTCCTATTCAGACTCAAGATACACAAGTCATTGTTTTGCAGAGAGGAGTTTCCTTTTCTGTGACACGTTTTGACACATGAGGGTATCTGGCTCCAGGGAAGCTACACACTATCACCGAGTTTCCAGTCCCACACAACGTACATCAGTTATCAAGAGCTTTTCTTGGTGTGCTGGGGTTTTACAGAAACTATTCGGACCGCATTGATGGCATTTCTATTCCACTGTTTTCCCTACTGAAGAAAGATCAGATTTGGAAATGGGAGGAAATGCATCAGGAGGCTTTTGAAAAGTTAAAAGCTATTCTTCTGCAAGAACACGTAATTTCTCACCCTTTTAGTATACACAGATGCTTCGCTTCAGCTTACGCATTGGGTGTTAAGCTTGCACGAGTGGTTGAAGATGGACACGAGAAGACAGTTGTGATGGCAAGCCACACACTGAATAGCCCAGAGCGGAATTACAACACTACAGAACGTGAAGCTCTAGCGGTAGTGTGGGCGTTACAAAAATTCTGAGATATTCACCTAGGGGAAAGAATCAAGCTGCTGACTGACCATCAAGCGCTTACGTGTCTGAAGATAATACGAGCATTCTGAGATTGTTTGACCAGATGGTTGTTATTCCTACAGGACTATGATATCGAGTTTAAATATATCAAGGGCACAACTAACGAGGCCGTTGACTATTTAAGTAGGATATCCTATGTCGATCCGGGCTGGACAAGTCCGCCGAAGAACTTGAAAAAGTTTATTGTGGCCTATGCACACTCGTTCGGCGTGAGGTCCAGAAAACGCCTGAAAGAATTTTTGCAAGATCTACTGCAGTTGCAGTCAGAAGATACGTGGTGCTGGAGGATCAGGCAGAAGTTGCAGAGCTCGTTGTCGCAGGAGAAGATAAACAGATTCTACACCGTGTTGGAGGAAAATTTTTTGTACTACTGAAGTGAGAATACTAGCACGTATGAACAAGAGTGGAAGCCAGTCGTACCAGACAAAATTTGACTGCCTGTCGCAGTGGAGATACACCTAGTCCTGGGACAAATTGGTGCCAGCAAGTTACAGCGAACTTGTGGAGCGTTTTCTGGCCGGGAATGGTGAACACCATCAGGGAAGTTACTGTGACATGTGATCTGTGACAAAGAGCAAAACATACGAGGGAGAACCTCTAGGGAAGATGCAGGCAATTCTACCGGATGCATCGCTATCTCTTATGTCAGTTGACATCTACGGTCCTTTGCCATGATCTAAAGCTGGAGTAAAGTATGTATTTGTAGTCCTGGATCTATTTGCTAAGTACACGAAATTGTATCCAGTAGTGCAGGCGCAAGCTACTGTTTTATTGCAGAAAATTAAAGCCTATGTTGCTGAAGTAGGGAAACCTAGATGAGTGATGTCGGACCATGGCACGCAGTTTATTAGTGAGACTTGGCAGCTGAGACTTAAGCACTTGAATATCGTGCCTACCCTCATTTCAGTCCATGAATGCATGCGAATTATGGGGACAATGTTGTGAGTACTCTCCCACAACAGTCAACAAAGCTGGAGAGACAAACTGCCTTTGGTAGAATTTGTAATTAATAATACAGTACACATTTCCACAGATGAGCCACCCCGAGAAGTACTGTCTGGTAGTACCACTCAAAACCTAGTAAAAGAGTTGAACCTCACTGTTCCTACCGTTTGTGAGAATCCCGAGGAACTGAGACGCGAGCTGCATGGATTAGTCAAAAAACAACTATACCTTGCTGCGGAGAGCCACAAAAAGCATTATAAGACAAGCAAGAAACAAGAGTTTGACATTAATGATTTGGTTTTAAGAAAAACTAACCCAGCAAGCATTAAAATTTTGTCACCAAATCGTTATTTCTTCTGTATGAAGGTCCATTCAAGATCGTCAGTGTTGTACGTAATAACTGTTATGACTAGCTTACTTGGATGGAAGACCCGGCTGGGAAGTTCAAGATAATGCAGTTGCGGTTGTATCATCCGCCACCTGGTTTCGTTTCATCAGACACGCAAGTTACTGTGTTGCAAGAAGAGGTCTAAGTTTTAAGGAAGACTGAGATGCAGAGGACAGGGAGAAGCCCACCAAAACTGACATAGAAACTGTAGTTAGTTGGGGGAAGTTATAAATCTACTGTCCATCGTAATTCTCTAGGTTATTCCGACGCTGTTGTGGGCAGTGAAACAGATTAAACTGCTGGAACTCCGCCAAGCAATTTCATTCCATTCCTAGGTTAATTAAGGTACACGTGACTGAATACAAAAGTAAAGTTAGGCTAAATTGCGGAAAAATATTGCAAGTTTAGACACAATTACGTAACACTGAATTCCTATTTTGACCTAATGCAAGGTTAAGCAACGATTTTAGGAACCCGACAGCTAAATGTGCACTGATGCAGTTTGAATATTAAAGAGGAATCTTGTAGCTTGACGGGGCAGCTAAAATACCATTACAATTATGTTATGTTACGAGAATAGCACAAATTTACACCCAGAGCTACAGTTTAAGAGCCTTGCGTATCAGCGACTTATGTTATTGTTTAAAGTGCCTATTGAATATGTATATGTATCTTGTATTTATTATTGAGGGTAATTGTATCATGTCTGTGTATTGTATCATCATTAGTCACGTTGTTCTATTTTCCCGGAGGAATGAAGTAATTGTTACGCTCGTCTAAGGAACATATGTATAAAATAATGAAAAGAAAAAAATAGAAAAGTGGAAAAATATATATATATATATTTATAAATGATGGAAACGTTGCTACAGAATTTTTCCTCACTGCTGATTGGATGGCTAGAAGCATTTACTGTTATTGCTGCTTCTATTAAGGTCAAGAGCAAGGATGAAAACACGTGCGCGTATAAGTTACACAGCTGCGTAATATAAGGCCTGTACCGCTACAAAAGCTTGGTAACTATACGAAAGATTAATCACGTGGAGTCACGCTCTAAATTGATGGTAAGGGGATACAACACAATATCATTACACACATTAAATAAAGACACATAAAAACAAAACACTCCTAACTGTTACATTCTAAGTGTGTTGAAGACCTTGTACTCACCAATTCGTTGACATAAATCCCAGCTCGAACGAAGTGTTGTGAGTTTTAATTTTGTTGTTAAATAAGTTCACGTAACATTTACATTAAATTAAAGTTCCCGGAGGTTCCATGAAATGACGAACAAGACGTTTTACTATGCTGTGTATCTGTTATATTCTTCTTGTGTAGTGTTATTTTAAACTTTAAGTATTATTAAGGTGTTATTGTTGTTTTTATGTCTCCTTTCATAACACAGTTATTTTAAGAATTTGATTGATTTCCACAACGTGCCATTTTTAGATTTATGTTGCTGAGAATGTCTTAGTTATGCTAGGGCAATTGGAATAGATTTTCTTCGCAACAAGCTAAACTTCTCGTAGACTGACGTTAGGGTTTTCTGATATGTTCAATTTTAGTCTGGAGTTAGCTCAGCAACGTACCATAAATATTAATTACGTTGGTTAGCTAAAACTCTCTTGTGGTAATGCTGGATGAAATTAATGGCAGAGGATAATAGAGACTTTTGAAGTGAACATTAAACTTTTGTGGTCCAAGAAGCAAGAAGAGGAAAAGTGCTTTAAGTTGTGAATGTTGTGTGAAATTACAATGAGGTGAAGAAAAGAGACTTTACTTTAGAACACTCTAACACATTCAAAATATATTACCACGCTACTACAGGAAGCTGCCATGTAACAAAAACGAACAAGAAAAGTGAACTAATTATGACTCTGAAACTGTGTTACATGTTGTTTCTAACCAGCTGCACCGCCGCGAGACTTACCTGTCAGAGAGCCAACCAAAATCAACATAAATCTGCAGTGTATGGCTGCTTTTCTATGATCAACGGAATGCGGACCAACGCGAGGTAGCAGCCATCTTAAACTGCCTGCTCTGTGTACGCTTGGCAGAGTGGAACGTCTACCGGCGGCCGACTGCCAATCAGCGTGCCGTTGTCAACGTGGAGTTTAAAACTAAAGGAACAATGATATGATTTGAGCATATTGTGTTTTTATCTGTTTGTATGTTTTAAAATTTCTGTTGCACGTATTTTAAGAACTATATTAATTGGAACAAAGGTACATTTGTTTATTTTAAAAACTGTTAATTTTTGTTTGATATGAGAAAGGAGTGAAATGTTATATATGTAAAATATTTTTTTTATCACCTATGTATTTAGAAGTGTTACATTTGTCAGGTTGTCATACTTGTCTCAACAAACCTGTTCTGTCACCTTCAACTTCATTACCAGCTGTAATCTAACTTCACTAGTTATTTTTTTCAAGGTTTCTTAAAGCTACCAAATGTTTGCATTTTGAGTTAACAAACCGACGGGGCATCTGTATTACTCGGTATTGCAGACCTCACTCAGTTTGATTACTTTCTGTATAAATGAAGTGTTTATATTTTCCGTTGTCCATTTGTTTACACTTGAAAACCCCAATATTTGTTTTTTTTTTGTAACATTGCTTACATTTATTAATTCAGTGCCTAAATAATATTTTTATTTACAGACAATATTTTCACAGACTTTTAAATTATATTGGTTAGTGATTCTAACAACTAAAATTAACTGCCTAGGGACTTAACCTAAAACTGGGTAGAACATAATTTTCAGTGTCTGAATATATTTTATTTTGCATGAGGTTATTCTGAGTGCAGTTTTCTAAACACTATTTTACACTTGTAGCAGTCGAACGAACAGTTTCACGTTACATATCACGATTGGACATTTATTTGAAATCGTCAAAACAGCCAATAAACAGTGCTAGCTTTATACATTGTTTCACTTACATTGTTATGTGGAAGCATGGGTGTAAAAGAAGTGATGCTCCTCCTTGCATGTCTTGACCAGCCATGTGAACTAGCAGCTATGTAAGGAAGTCCCAAACCACGGACTTTTCAAGGGACTGCTTGGAATGGGTCAGGCTGGTTATATATGTTCTAACTAATAAGTGAGTTGTTTATTAGGAGTCCTCAGCATCATTTAAGAAGTAAAATTCTAGGCTAGGGGACGAGTGAATATTGTGCCACATGGACCCGAGGATGCAGAGGCTGAGTACACTGAGTTCAGCTCAGGACTCGATCCATCGACCCGAGGTAATACAAGGCCAGCTTAATCATAAGAAATGAAGAGCTTCGGCGATGTTTGGTTGTGTTTTCAGAAGAAATGGTTAAGTGTAAATTGAACTGACGCAGAATTAATTTTGAATGTGCAACTTTCTCGACAAAATGCAAAAGACTGCCAAGTTACGATTTCGGAACTTCTGCCTCAGTAACCACCAGTAAAATTAAAGAACTGATTTGGCCCTATCATGATTTTATCCCGTTTTGCTGTAGAGTCTGATTACTAAAAGATTCAATTTAATTTATTGTAATTTTTTTGCACATTCATAAGATCACTACACAGCCACACTAAATCTAAATATCATACATGTTGTTTAATCTT
Organism: Dryococelus australis; assembly: GCA_029891345.1. Lineage (NCBI taxonomy): Eukaryota > Metazoa > Arthropoda > Insecta > Phasmatodea > Phasmatidae > Dryococelus > Dryococelus australis. Next base: position 128,057,693 of record CM056995.1, on the reverse strand, counting down.
AATGACAAGATGATAACTTGTGAGGCTTATGAGTAGCCAATAATTGTTTGCAATTGATTAGGGTGTTCTATTTCTCAAATTTCTAGTGCTTGAGTATGAAAATGGTATAATTTAAGTTATTTTATGTTGTATTATTATGTGTGTCGCCTAGATTGAATTTTAAGTAAATCCTGCTAAAATATGGAACCTGAGTTGTGTGTCTATGATTAGTTTAATCATGTCTTTGCATGCCAATCCTGAATCAAAATCAAAGGAATGGTTATCCACAAATTCTCTCTGATTGAAAGCATTACTGATGTGCTAAACACTCCTCAGTTTGATGATACAGAGGTTGTGGCATACTAATGCCACCTTACTTTTATCTTCATCGCACACTGCTAAGCGCCCGGCGCTTAATCATTGAGCTGAATGATCTATATTTTTCTGCATGTGTATCGTGTGTTTTCTGTGCAAACCCAGCAAGGCTTCTTTGTTTTGTATTTTATTTAATGTTGCTGAGAGTACTGTGGTATTGGGAGTGTAAAATATTCCAGCCAAACAAACCCCACAAGCCCCGAGATATTTTAAAGGAATATTTTCTCACTGATGTGTAGAAGTAGGCTATGTTTTCCAAAGACAACACCTACACCTCACATTGCATTAGCCCCATTTGGAGTTAATGTCTCACTCAGTAAACAGGAAAAAAAGTCAACTATTTTTGTTTACTCAGTCCTTCAACTCTCACGCAATATTAAGGTGGTGTCTCGCATCACCATGACAACCACCGGCCGCACTTGCAACGGTGTGTCCTGCTCTTGAGCTGCGCCTTGTCGTTCCAGTGACCTGGCGCACACTCCACACCCAGTAAGTGCACAACCCTGCTGCGGGCGGCGCAGGCTATGGCCAAACAAACTGTCTTAGGGCTGGGGGATGCACACACGTCAACATGCAGTTTTTAAGAAGGGCTATCAGAAGTGCTCAGTTTACCGTGTACAGCTTATGAGTGGCTTAGTGGGAAAACTAATTGAATAATCCTGTAGTAGAAGAATTAAATATTAAAATCTATTTATAAAATGTGCATGAATTATTTAATAAAGAGTTTTTTATCTAGGAAAACAAGGCTTATCTCAAAAGTCAAGTAAGAGAAGCTTGGATTTAATTAAATTAGAGTTATTACTTCCTTATAGTCCAAAAGCATTATACTGTTTATTTAAACTTTTTTTGTTACAATCTCTTTTATCTGTACATGTTGTAATATATCAGTTTGTAAGAAACAGGTAAGTAAAAAAATTTACCTTAATCCCTGGTTTGCCTCTTAAATAGAAGAACGCAACTCACAAATCCATAGTAATTCTATTTTACTTTGTAAAAATTCATCACACATAAAACCCTTTCAATTAAAGAAAACCAGAACAAATACTGCTACAAATACAACTAATTCTAATACTACACACACAAGACAAATGCATAAATTTCAGTATTCCTTATTTTATTACCGAAAGATTTGTATAAGGACATCAGATTGCAATTTAAATTATTCACTACTGGAATACAATATATTTCTTTGGAAAATTCTGACCTAAATATCACCACTCACAAAAGTAAAAATATACATTATGTGAGAAAATCATAATTACCTACGGTAAAAAATATAAGTCTAAGCTGAATTAAAAGTAACTATTAATTATTATTATTATTATTATTATTTGAGAGACTAAGCTAGTAATCATGAGAACAATTTAAAATATGTATTCCAAAACCACTGGGTGTTCTATGGAAAACATTAACACTTACACTCTTGCATTAAAATTGGATTTTTCTTGAACTTCGAAAAATAAATAAATTAAGAATATCGTAGTTTTGATGAAATATTAAATTTTTCTGTAGCCGAGTCTCCAAAGGCAACCTTACTTATTCATGGCAGTGGTCTCAACCTGCATCATCCCTAACACATCTGGGTTTTTGGGTCTCTTCAGTAGGCCTATTTCCCGCGACATTTAAGACTCTGGATGGCTCTCCTCCATCCCCGCCTTGAAAAAAATTTTGAAAATCAGATGGAGTCCTATCCCTACAAGACTGACTGCTTTCAATAAGCTTAGGAGAGTGATACGGACTACACAGCCCTTGCTTAAAGATAGTATATATCAGATAAATATTAATTTCCTAAGACGTGTTACTCTGTAATTAAACTTAAAACTTTAACCTCAGCCCTATCTTATATGCATAACCTATGTTACAATGCTGCTAAGAGATTTAATTTTTAAGCACAATAAATAACGAAAATACACAGAATTATTGAACAATTATAACATTCATGAAAATATAAAAAAAAATGGGAGGTATTAAATTGCAAGTGCAACGAGAATAAATTTATCCGAGGTTGTCCAAATCATTAAAATTAACCACAATATTTACCAATTAAATGTCAACGAAATTATGTAAAAAACATACATGTTTGTTTCCCTATATTGTTAGTTCTTACTTTACAGCAGGAAAAAGGGAACCTTTGTTGGTGTCATCAGCTTCAGGTTGCTGTTGGGGTACAACTTGCTGAGCGACAAAGAACTCTTGAATGAGGATAACCTTCCAGAAGTAGTAAATTCATTTGCTTCTCGTAACATTCCAACACAATACCGCCCTAAAATATTCATTTCACACAAATAACTTTACATAAATACTTGAATTAACATGAAGTAAACCAACACATGCTGTTTTCGTATTTTGAGAACATTGTGTAAACAAAACACTCCTCACTTGTACAAGTTTGCAACAGTGCTAACGTAATTTACCGTGTTAAAACTAGAAATAAAAACTAGTAGCAGATTGTTTTAAATAATCACAAAAGTTTATAAATGTTTTATATTTTTATTGCCAAATGGACACTACTCTTACAAAACTATAAATATGCAGTTAATAGAATTCTCCACACATCTGCTTTGTTCAATTGTTTCGAGAACATACGACAGCTGTTTTTGATTTGTTGATGTGTGATCGCCAACGTCAACAAAGTTGAACAAAGTGTGAAACACTGCAAAGTAATTTTGTACTTGAAAATACCTTTATTGTCTTTCTGGCAAATCATCGTAAATGACATTCGGAACGGAGGTGAGAAAATAAAGATGTCGTATGTATAATTAATTTGGTACATATGGATCTGTGCATCCCGTTTACGTCTTTGTTAACGGCTGGATTGCTTTCCCGCCAATGTGTAATATGGTGTCCAGCAAAATATTTATATTCAAAGACGGTATGGACTAGTTTAGATTTTAAAAGCATGATTGACAGATTTACATGTTGATAAAACATTCTCCCCCCCCCCCCCTCTATTCTTCCTTGCCACAATAAATAAAGAAAACTGTAAAAGTGTTGGTAATGAAAAATATGTCGTGAAATTTGTTCATATTTGCAGACACAAAATAAACTAAGAAGTGCTCGCAAGGACGCAAAGTATTACCTCGCAGTATTATTTAATGGTAAGTGTATAAATGAAAATTACTTAATAGTCGTAGGCCTATGCTTCCACATCAAGGGTATGGGCTGTTCATGGATAACTAAGCACTTTTGAAATCAACCTTTGAAAAATGTCACTGCCAATACCTGTATATTATATTTTAATGGGCACACTTAACTGGCATGCATCTAGTAAAGTTGGTAGTGATGGTGTGTGAGTAGTTCAATTTTGTAATTTCAAATTAAAAGTGCTAGGTTGTCATTTGTGAATACTGAAATTATTTATATTGCTTTGTTTTTTTTATCCATATATGTGTAAGAATGAGCAAATTTGTGAGATATTTGTTTTTATAATTATTCCACAAATTAATTTGACACAAGCTTAAAATGATGAGGCCCATGGCAATATTAATTTTACGTATGGTGGAAGAATACACAATGTGCATACAAGTAGATCTTGAGCAGAGCTTTCAAAAGAGCTCAGTTTACCACCAACAGCCTATTAAGAAACCCATGAATGTTTAGTATGTTTGTATTCTGTGGTCTTCCAAACAACATACCTGCAAAAGACATTTTGATGCTCAGCAGTAAAGGCGGATACACAATCTCTTTTTTTTTAACATACATACATACATTTTCTTTTGGCAGACATTCAAACAAAACCAGCGCCATGTGAGATTATTATTTTGTCTTTAGTTTTTGCAGGCTTTGTGCTAAGCATGGTGCAATTTAAAAATGTTGGCTAAAGAAAACAGAATTTTGTATATTTATGCCTTTACATGTATAGTTTTAGTTAAAATAATATTATTATTTAACTGGACATTCTGATTGGTAGAGAGTTCAGCCGTACGTAGAAGTTGAAAGTTGAACTACTCCGCCTCTCTTTTCTATGTTCGTACATACGCTGAGTGTGATTGCATGCATGTATTTATGCAGTGTTCTTCTTTCATTTGTACGCTACTTGGAGTTTGTTAATCCATTTTTAATAAATATTACCACTAAGAGTATTTCAGTAACGTACTAGAGGATAAATGTAATTTTTACCAATGCCAGAATGATAACTAAAGTCAAATATGGATGTATTCAAAATACAGTGGTGTAGCACAGTCGATGGCAGTTTATAGAAAGCAGTGGCGGTGTGCGAGGCCGTACTCAAGCTCTAAGTAAATTTTCACAAATTTGGTTGAATATTTTATTTATTCAAAGTGTTAAATCAGAAGTATTATAACTATTTTAACAATGCAATACTGTTTAGAGCTCAATTTTGTTTTAGAGATAATTGTTTGCATGTTTTCTAATCTCTAGCACATTGCCTCAGTGCTCTACTACAGCTGAGCACAGCTGTCTTTTATCCCAGTCGCTCGCATGTCCATATCTGCATACTTTGGATTAACTTAAAACTAATTAACTTTTAACTTGTAATCATTCAAATATCTGGTTAACAATTAAAGCTAATCTTAGTTAACTTTTCAATAGCATGGAGGCCAAAGATAACGAAAGATTTGCAGATTACTTTAATATCTTTTTACAAATATGCAACATATTTTATGGCAGACGAGTTTGACGCCATTGGATGAGACACGGAGATGATCATGGTACGCTGTTACCTGTTTTGATGGGCGCCAGCGGTGGTTCCTACACATTGCACTTTGAGACTCAAGGAGGCTGTGGGTTCTGTATGTTCGTCTCACCTGTGCGTACTTACGAAATCCACTTTTGGTACACAACATTGCAACACAAAACACTAGCTGGAGCTGGGTAACTGATGCTACGAAGACTTACAACTTTTACACTGTAAGGTATATTTATTAGTACCAAGTTACTCCGTGACAGAAAATGAATTAGGTGCTCTACTACTCAAACGTGACTAGCCCGTTCCGGTGGGTGATTTCCCCAGCACGTTATTCAACTCGCGCAATCCGACTGGATGAAGCTCCACTGTGTTTGAAGACACAGCCTCTACAAAGAAAGGGGCCCACAGCCGCTAGGATGGACTAGGGGTTTTGCCTAGAGACAGGACACTAGTTTGAAATGGACACGTGCGATTACTACACAGCTAATGCAGACTCGTTGGGATTTGTCCCCGAACCACGTGGTGTGTGGCGACAGTCATGCACATAGCGGGTTAGTGCGGAAATAATAATGCGATACAAAAATTACAAAATTAACACTTGATGAACATGGGACACAATATGAGTAGGCAAAATAAACACACACTTGTGTGAAAGTGGCTTTAGATGGTGTGGATGCTGCAGGATGTAGTTCGTAGCGGATCACGTGGTCGGGCGTAAACTCACGATATTTCACGGTAAATTTGGTCAAACATGTGGCCGTGAGCAATGTGGCTGCAAAACATATTTAAGATGACAAAACCCTCAAATTATTATACAAACACATTATCCTTAATATTGCTGGTGCAATTAAGCAGAAGTTACAATAAAAAGCTCTAAACATGGGCGGATAGCATCTGATACACAAACTGCGCATGTTGCATGGCCTCTCCAACATCTCTTCTCATCTCGTTTAAATTCTAAAAAGCGTGAAATGCTGTAAATAATTAAATATGCCCGAAAAACTGTATGCAAGGCAAAGGTTAACCAGTATACTAAAGTGAACTATTGAAACCTACAGAAGTTCCAAAGGATGACGTGCGTACGTGATAGCATCTTACCTCGCCAGCTCTCCTAGGACAACTGCCCAGAGGCAGGGGTCGCGCGGACCTGCCATGGCTGCCTATGGGGGTCACACAAGTGGAAGTGCTATGCACCCCACAGTGCAAATTTAAAAAGGCACCAAAAGTATTTTAAGACAAAATTACAGATGCAATTTAAATGTGGAAATTTTGTTATTTAATTGTCTTTTGGAGGCATTCTTGTCTGAATAGGATTGTCTTTTTCTTAGGTGCTGCATGCACTTTGAATTTGAAACATTAACATTGCACAAAAATAAGACATATTACACTTTTTCAAACATATTTTACCCTGAAAGAAAAGCATACAACACACTGAAACATTTTATCCCTTTTTGGGAAAGCTATACTGGTAGCAGGAGGCACACACAAGGAGCTACTGTACTGAAGTTTACATTTTCACTCGTGTCACTTCTGTCACTGTGTGTAACTTGTGGTGTGCTGCGCCGCTTTCCACGTTGTGTTCGGCTTCCTAACATCTCCTTGCCTTTCTTCCCTAGTGGTGTGTGGGCGATACGCAGGTCATCACGGTGCCTTTTTGCAACACGTCTCTGTCTCAGCTTTACAACGAACGTTTAATTCCCTAATTTCTCTGTTACCCTCACTGGCCTGATCCATCGTGGTGCCAGTCCTGTACAATGACAATGGGTTTTTCCCTTACATAAACATACATTCTTGGAGTTAGTTAAGGTGGTTGTTTCCTACAATCCGGTATCCACATGGCATAACAGGGCTACCTTTCTTGATTCACCCAGGCCTACTCGTGTATTTGCTGTTGGTGTGTTTTCAATTTCATTGTGCGGAACTGACTGGTTTTCACAGGGTTCTCCAGGCACGCGTAACTCTAGGCTTGTACCATTTCTGCAGGTGTTTTCCCGGTGGCTGCATTGACCCTATTACGTATGCAAAACAGTTTCTGCAATGATCTCTGCCCATCTCGTGTGATAAGCTCCCAACCCGACCCGTAGCTGTATTTTCACGTCTTGATTGCGACGTTCGGTTGGGTTTGCCCTGAGGTGGTAGGCCGGGGTGTTGCGGTTTTCTGTCCCCCATGCAGCGCAGTGCTCTCGACACTTGCTTCGTACAAACTGGGTGCTGTTTTCTGTTAGTAAGTATTCCGGATATCCATACCTCGGGAAAAACTCACTTTGCATGACATGTGCCACGGTATGCGCACTGACGTTACTGACAGGAAAAGCCTCCATCCACCTCGGGAACCAATTGGTTACAACCACCAGGAACCGCTTCCCACTTTTGGTGCGGCGATATGGGCTTGTCGAGGGTGACTGTTTTGAATGGCTCGGGTGGTTGGCGGTGGTGTTGTGGAGCGTCGCCATCTGTTCTCCGCGGCTTTCTGGTGTTACACGTGACGCAGTCTAGGACGTATCTCTCTGCATGCCTGGCCAATGAAAGTGCTTTTGCACAATTCTCCATGTCTGCTCCGAACCTGGGTATCCGTGTTCCAAAGTGTCATGACCATATTTCAAAACTAGCTTCCGTGTTTCTTTAGGCACGTACATCCTCCATTTCCCGCAATTACCTGGCGAGTGAACCTGAATTTCTCTGTTTACAACCCTCCAGTGTTCCAAAAACCTTTCTGCACAATGTTGGCAGTGCTGTGCAGCATCTGGGGAATTTTCCTGAGCAAGATGTACCTTTTGCAAAACATCACAGACATTTAAAGATGTAAGCCCACTCTGACAGTTGGTGACAATGTTTTGCAGGATGAGCGGGGGTAATCCCTTTACCAGCATGGCACGGCAGGGTGGTAGTACCGCCTCCCATTTCTTTTGTCATCTGTTACCGTTAGTTGCGGATAGGGATTTCTCGACAACGCATCTGCCAGCTCGTTTGCTTCTCCTGCCACGTGTTCTACTTGGAGGTCAAATTCTTGCAACAACAGTGCATAGCGGGTGAGTTAACTCTTACCATTGTGCATTCCTTCCAACCAGACTAGATACCGGTTGTCGGTATTCAAAGTGAATTTTTGGTCTAGCAAGTACAGTCTATATTTGCATAACGCATGCATGATCTCCAAACATTCCTGTTCATTGGCATGGGATTTTCTTTCCGCATTACCAAACTTTGCGCTATGGTAGTTGATCATGTGCTTACGCCCTTGTCCATCGGTTTGGTAGAGCACTGCTCCGATACCCTCCTGACTAGCATCAGTATGCACAGTAACCGGAAGATCTGGGTTGAACCTGGCTAACGGTTTACAGTTCTGAAATGCAAGTTTGATCTCTTGAAATGATTGTTCAGCTTTTGGTGTCCATGAAAATTTACGCTTTTTTGACAACAGTTAAACTGTGAGTGGTGATAACAAAAAAATTAGGACTAAATTCCCGCAACCAATTATTTAGTCCAAAAATTGTTGCACTTGTTTACGTGACCAGGGAGCTGATTTTTCCTGTATTTGTTGTGTGTGCTGTGTTTCCGGCTCATGTCCGTCCCTTGAGACTGCTGACCATGATATTTTGAAAGGTCGCAGGAGCACATTCTAACCCAAATAGCATAGGAACAAATTGGAATCTCCTCCCATCAGGTGTAGTGAAAGAGGTCTTTTTACGGTCGTGTGAGTGGATAGGCACTTGCCAATATACTAACTTCAGATCCAAAGATGTAAACACTGTAGCAGGCCCTAATGTTGACAAAGTGTCTTTAATGTTTATGACATGTGGTGGCATATTTACTGTAATTTTGTTGAGCGGGTGAAAATCAACACAAAACCTCCATTCGTCATCTTTCTTAGGGCAAGTGTAATTTCTGAGTTATAGAGACTTTGTGTAGGTTCAATAACATGGTCACATACCTGCTGGTTTATCACGTTCCTGAAGAAAATGTCTGGATCCCTCGGCTTCGTGTACACCGGGTCCTCGTGTGTAGTGATGATGGTGTGTTTCGTGATGTCTGTGCATTGAAGCTTCCCCTTGATATTGCCCCAGTACCTCGTGGGCAATTTGATCCAGCAGCACTGTGTTTGATGTAGGTGGCGATGTTGCTCCCACGGCGTACAGCATCCACCTCCCACGTGTCTCCACATGAAGGCGGTCGAGATGAGGCTCGATGACAGCTTGATTGTCAATCGACCATGGTAAACCCAGGATCATTACGTCGCACTTCGTTCACAAGTCCTGTATCCCTACGGTCATGTGCATAACACTTGTGGCCTCACCCTGTTGCTGTGTGGCAAATTGTGACGTTGTGGCACTCAGTGGTAATGGCCTGAATTAATCCCTCACGCACGAAACTGTGACTCGCAGCAGTTTCTACAACTTCTTCTATTACACTCTTCCCTTCTAACGCAATGTTTACACATTACTGTCACTTACTTGGTACACTTTTGCACCCACAGTTGGCAGACTTCTCCACTCTGGTGGTGAGATTGGTACAGGTGCAGTTTCACCAACCTCCCTGACAGTAGTGGCTGGCGATGTCAAATAATGGTTGTTCACACACACATCTGCTCTCCTTCCCCTTCCCCCAGGAAAAGAAAGCGAAGCGGGGGGGGGGGGTTCTCCCCTGGGAAAATTTGGATTTCAAGATGCAAGATGGTGCTATTTAAGCAGTTTTCGTATCCAAACATTGAATATACAGCTAGTAAAAATATTAAGTTTTTTTTTAGGATAAAATTTTTTTTCTGATAATTTTCTGTCCTAACTCCAGACATGTTGATGCAATTCTTAAAGAAACCAATTTCAGAATCTCTACCCATCTGAGTAAGATTAAACCGCTTGCATAAAAAAATTAGCAATATTATTTTGAAGTTATGCAATTTTCGTTAATTTTTACATACAAATAAAGTGCATGTTAATTACATGAAAATTCATGTAATTTGTGCTGAGGTAATGACTACAAACAAATGCTAGTAATTGCAGTAAGTCATTCACTCCATAATTGTTTTAGCTCGTCAAATATGTAAAAATATATGTGTGAATAACATACGACACGTAAGAGTATTTATTGTAAAAACAAATCTGAGAATATGAGAACAGAAATTTAAAAAATACATCCTACCTGTTACCGTTTTTGAAGCCCAAGCATTATGACAGGCATCTGGGTTGGTAGGGTGCTGAAACAGCTGTTAGCAGCTGCAACTCATACTGCAGTTGTGAAGAAGTGTTCGGTTTAATGTACACTCTTACGGTAAAGTGACACTGTCAAAGTTTTCTAAACCACGTAGGCACCATATATTGCACAACAAAACTCAGTGGACAAATAAGCCAACTTTCAATGAGTCGTTAGAGATTTAATGTACCATTCATGAATTACTAAATTATTCTCATCACCATGTTTTTTAATATTAGACTAAACAGTATAAATGTAATTCTTATTGTATCATTCTCACTTAATTATAAATTTGAAGTAGTAGGTCAAGTTCTGCATTGTGTGCACCAAACGATATTACATGCAAATTGCACTTTACTGAATTTAAGGCTGGGCATTAGCCTGGTAAACATATAAGCATACAAAAAGCACTATGCTGCTACAAATTTAAATACTATGGGGCAGACAAAATGTTCTTATTTTACACGAAATCCATTCTTCTGTTCTTCAGCTGAGTAAACTTGTTGATAACTCAATGGTTGAAATCCTGCATGTTATTTACCTGAGACTTTTCTATTGATAACATTGCTAAAGCAGTAAGTCATTCTGACATACTGTTGCGGAGAAAGGTTTTTATCCTCTTAAAGAGTAGAGAAACACCTTTCAGCTTCACTTGTCATTGGAGTTGTTCAAATAATCCTAAGTAAACTGCTGAGTTGGAGGAATGTGTCCTTGTCCAAATTGTTTTTCAGAAGAAACTGTAATATAGCTAAAGCACTGTCAGCTTTATGGAAGTCGTGCCTGTTGTACAGAACTTGAAGCTCTGTTCGTAGTTGCTCTTTTGCTAGAAATGGATATAAACAAGAGTAGTTTTAAATTCTTCTTCTGGAAAAGTCTTCGAAAATGCAGAGAAAAAATTTACATGGAGGAGTTATGAAACTATCAAATGATTGTTAAAGGAAAATCTTTCCTTAATGCCAACAATAACTGCATTGCACACTTCTTTAGCATTTGCAATTATGGCTGTCTCTAAGAGTTTCCTTCACTTGTTTTTATCAGTTTGTTCCTCTGAAAGATTATATCCTGCGCACTGTCTCTAGCAGTCTATACGTAACTTACAAACTCCTCAATATATTGTTACGTGCTGCAGCTGGCGCTGACTCAGCTGCCCCGCGCCATAATTGGAGACCCACCTCACCCTCCCTCTTTCTGGGACGATGCTCTTGTGGCCTCCTGATTCCCCCTTCTGGGAATCCCATGAATGCCGACAGTGGCAAGATTTGCTGGCGTCACAGACCTCCTCTCACCTGCTAGAGTTTCCGATACGTTTAACGACGACGCAAGAATGTTCTGGTGAGACTGGCTGGCGCCTTAGCCCTCCGGTACGCTTCATATGAGTTGGGGAAGATTCTAGGTGGCGGCCTAAGACAATATATATATACTGTCGCAACCCAGCGGCCGGCAGTCTTTGCCGGAGGCCGCCTAGCGAGTATTCGTGATCAAAGATAAGTGTGGACGACGACTGGAGATTGCGGGACGACGGCGAGTGAGGTGTTCATGGCTTGAATGGACAAGATGGTGTGAAATCGATGAGTGAAGCCTACTGTGTGTGAGGGCGCTTGAAGGTCTCTAGAACATTGCGACTGGCGGGACATGGACTGAATTAAGGTGGGACTGAATGGAAGTGTAATACTGATTTTATTGTAAATATTCAAACTGTCAAATAGGGGTGCTTAAATTATAGAATAATTGAACAGTTTGATACATTGTCTTCTGGTACTGATCTTTAATTATTTTATTTAATTGTTTTCTTTGTCGTAATTATAAATTTTATTAATTGGCATCAATTGTAAATAGTAAGTGATTTAAATTTACTGTGAGAATTTGAGTTCAGAGAATTTTGCTGTAGTTATTGTAAAATTAAATAAGGAACTAATAATTAATTCTTTCATTTGATTAAGACCTCCAGCCCTTAACGAACTTGGTATAGCCCGCTTAATTTCTTGAGTGAGAAATTGTAACGCTGGTGTCAGAAGTGGGATGGAGGTATTATATAATAATAAAATAATTGTAATTAGTATTTGTAAATATCACAATTTTTTTTAGCATTAGGCAGAGGAATTGTTTTGAAATTTTAGAATACTGACCAAAAAATGTCGGCAGACATGGAAGCACTTTGTGCCTTGATCGAAGGACTAAGTAGCCAAATAAGTAGTGTCAGAGAATCTGTAAATAGTCAAATTAATGGTGTTAATGAAAATGTTAATACTCAACTTATTGGTGTTAGTGAATCTGTAAATAGCCAAATTATTTGTGTTGGTGAACTAGTAAATAAGAAAATAGACAGTTTAAATGAAAATGTAGATAGAAAAATAGACAGTGTGAATGAGAATGTAGACAGAAAGATAGGAAGTGTGAGCGAGTTGAAACAATAAAATAGACTGTGTGGGCAAGAAGATCGACAGTGTGAGCAAGAGAATGGACAGTGTTGAATGATAGGATGGACAGTGTGAATGATATGATGGACAGTGTTGAACAAGAAATGAAACAGGAAGTGAGCGCCCTCAAGAAGGAATGGCAGTAGTTCTTGCGGCAGCAAAGAAGACGACATGCAGGGGCGGAAGAGGAGTCAAGATTGAGGACCACCAAGACGACAAGTGCAGGAAATGAGAAGAAGGTAGTGGTTGCCACCAGTGCAGCCATCGCAGTAGTTCTGCAGTTTGGGAACGCCCCAGCCAGGGGTGGGTAAAGGCGTCACAATTAACCCTGCCCCCTATGATGGACAGACACCTTGGCGTGAGTACTGGCACCAATTCGAGACCGTAGCCACTGTGAATGTATGAACTGAAGAGCAGTGGACGTACTACCTGATGGCTGAACTGAGGGGACCAGCATTGAACATACTGCAGTTGCTGCCAAAACGACATCACCTAGAATACTCCACATTGGTGTCGGCTTTGGAACTGTGATTCGGTGACCGGTACCTGCGACATGCCCAACTGCGAAGCCGCATGCAGCTACCTGGTGAACCACTACAGAAGCTGTGGTAGGACATTGTGAGACTGACACACCTGTCTCTGGAGGGGTGCTCCGAGGAGGCACGAGACGTCATTGCAGTTGACTTTTTCGTAGATGCTATTACCGATGCGGATGTGCACCGAGCTGTACGCCTGGCATCATTACAGGGCATGCAGTATGCGCTGGCCCGAGCATTGGAAGTAGAATCAACAAAGCACGAGCCCATGTTCCGATATGCAGTACAGGCAGCTAACCCATGCAATGACGAAGATGGAGATAGCTTCCTGGACGTCTTGAGAAAGTTGGAGACCACAATGAAGGACATTGCTGCCAAAGTCTGTGCTAGGAAACCCAGTTTTTATCCACCTAAGCATTGGGAATGCTGGGTATGTAGGCAGACAGGACACTTGAGTACCCAATGCCCGTAAAGGAACTGCAGGACCTGGCAGCCGAATGTGAGTACGACTGACGCTTGTTGAGAAGACTGGAGACGACGATAGAGGAACTTTTGAACTTCGTAGAAGCGACGACACCTGTCCCTGATCGATGGATGCACCGAGAATGCTGGAACTGTGGAAAGGAGGGACACTTACGAGCCTGCTGTCCAGAGGTTCCAACTGAGACTAGTCATTGAGGAACCGGTCAAGGGACAACTGCACGAACAAATGGAACTGACAGCCGCAGTAATAATCATTCAAACCACAGGCCAATCGAAACACCTGGTAACATCCTATCTGAAGAAACGAAGAAAGATCACCATATGGTGGTTAAAAAAACAAGGATATTGCAGTCAAACCATGTAAGAAGTCACCCAGCAGTTAATGCAGGCAAGGAAACGAGAGAGGTCCAGTTTTCAGATGGAGCTGCACATATGAGTCTTCGGAAGAAGGAAGACAGCCAGGGAGCAGGGTACGAACATATCGCAGTATCTAGTGGCATCAAGAGGAATGCTTGATGTTGTCCAAGAATTGCGGATGATGCATTCTGGGAAGGACTGCTAGTGTGGCTATATGAAAGAAAACGTCTTCGGGGGAATACATCTCAATGCCAAGGATGTTGGGAAGGCCCTTATCAATTTGGAAGCAAGTAAATGATACTTCCTTCCAGATGTGTCACCAGGTCTCCTGGGAAGAAAATCCTAAGGTTGTGCACATTGGCCAACTGGCGCTGTATGAAGGTCCTGATTCTGTAGAGTCCGTCGAGGGTGAACAGACTTAAGGAGGTGGCAGTGTTACATGCTGCAGCTGGCACGACTCAGCTGCCCCGAGCCATAATCGGAGACTCACCTCGCCCTCCCCTCTTCCTGGAACAATGCGCTCGCTGCATATATATATATATATATATATATATATATATATATATATATATATATATATAATAATATTATAATAAGGCTTGAAGGACTCTAGAACATTGCGACTCGCGGACATGGCCTGAACTGAGGTGGGACTGAATGGAAGTTACTTATTTTATTGTAAATATTCGAACTGTTAAATAGGGATGCATAAATTATAAAATAATTGAATAGTTTGATACACTGTCTATTGGGACTGATCTTTAATTATTTAATTTCATTGATTTCTTTGTCATAATTATAAATTTTATTAATTGGTGTCAATTGTGAACAGTAAGTGATTTCAATTTATTGTGAGAATTTGTGTTCAGAGAATTTTGCTGTAATTGTAAATAAAATAAGGAAATTATAATTAATTCTTTTATTTGGTTAAGAACTCCGTCCTTTAACGAACTTGATATAGGCCACTTAATTTCTAGAGAGAGAAATTGTAACAATATGTTTTAATTTTCCCAGAATCAATGGCAATGGTTTGTAATTTCTTGAATAACATGTCAGCATGGGGTAAGATGCGGTGAAAAAACTCAAGCCAAAACAAAAATATTGGATCATGCAAATTAGACAGAAGTCCGCTGCTTTCTCGTCGTGTCTTGTCGTCTACTCGTTCAGAATTACAAATATCTTTTAAACACTCAATCAGTTCATTCTTTTATTCGAACACAGTGTGAACTGCCCGAATATTGAAAACCCATCTTGTGGTTGCCAATTTCGGTAGCCTCTTTTCCACAACATGATCTAGCAGTTTTGTCCTCTGTGAAGATCGAGCAAAGAATGCAGGAAATCCAGATAAGTTAGAAAAAAATATTCTCACATAACTATTTATTGCCGCGGCTATCTGCATCACTAAGTTAAACTGGTGAGTGTAACAGTGTATGTAATAAGCGAATGGATATTTTGCTTTCTGATTCTTGCCTGAACTCCATTAACATGACCACTCATGACAACAGCACCATCATACCACTGAGCAATTAATTTCTCTTTTTTTTCCCCAATTGCGAGTCTTATTTCTGAGTAAATAACATCATATAAGGATTCTGCATCTTGCCCGTCTGGATTAAAAAATCCCCAAAATCTTTCAAAAGTACTACCATTGTTCACAAACCTGTACACAATAACCATTTGTTGTGTAGTGGAAACATAAATTGTTTCATCTACCATGACAGCTAAGTAATTTGCCTGTTTTATTTCCACTGATATTTGTTCCCTGCAAACTCCATAACATGCACTATAACAATTCATTTTGTACTGTCTTCGTAGTGTCTTTAAATACAATGGCACTTTCGAAGTTTATCTTTCATTGCAATGTCAATAGAACTTACGAAATTAACAAACCCTTAAATACACCAGGATTTTCGGAAGTTTCACTTTCATCACGCCCTCGTAAAGCCAGTTCAAACGCCCCACAAAATTTCACACAATTAGTCTGCCAAGAATGTGTCTGTTTTTATCCACTTGTTCATGATGTTTTCTGACTTGACCGCCTGTAAGCACTGTCAATTCGCATGCTGATATTTACACTGCCCAGAAGTGATAGTTCAAATGTGGCATTTTTGTGAGCATTTGAGTTTTCGTGTTTTTTATTTTCTTTCTTAAGTGTATGAGGTCCTTAAAATCGGATTTTGTCCAGGCACTCACCTCTGCACTTAAAATCAGACACTAAAAAAAAAAAAAAAAAAAAAAAAAAAAAAAAAAAAAAAGCGTTTGTTTGAGCACATCCACATAACCAGTTGTGTTTAGTGTCAACATCTTTTTGAATAGACGTCTGAATACTCGTTTTTGTGTCTTAGTTTCTGTGGTAATTTCTAAATGTGGTCGATCAGGGCCTAAACATTTAATAATTTTTCCTCGAAAGTCATTTTTCTGTTCACTAAAATCAATTTAACGGAATTCATTTTGAAGCTTGGAAAAAACAACTAACGCCTCTCAGTCGTACCGACTGCAAGTAGTACCCTGACACAAATACGTTAGCATTAGTTTGAAGTCTAACTTACAACATAACTCAGTAAAAGCATGTCTTGTTCAGCATACAGTGTCCAATGAAACAGAAAAACGCACACGTATGTACTAATTTATTGAAAATTTTTGCACTACCGCATGATAAATTACACAAATTAATATAAAAAAAGTCCTCGTGAGCTCAGCACAATAAACAAGGACTTGTTTAGATTTACTATGATAATTTTGTGTGGTGTTAATGCTGCACTTTCACCTCTGCTGGCATTTAACGGTGAGTTGCGGTGGTGAAATCTCGTTTCCTCAGTCAGTGCTGCCGCCAAGCAGCAAACGTTGGAACCGCCTCTGTATGTTACAGATACAAAGGAAAGATCACAGAAAGCGTCGTGCACTTGTCCAAGGTTAAAACTCTCATAAGGGATAATGTCACTTCGACGTGTGCATGCACAGATAATGTAAAATCGGGGCATTTATCCACTATGCACTTCACAGCATTGCAACATCACAGAGAACAGAATAAAAATACCAGACGTTCGTGATTGATGCAACGAACTCTGACAACTGTGCTAGGGCCACAAAATATCCATAAATTATATACAATTTCATGAAAATAATATGTGGCGGATAAGGGGGTGTGCATGTGCACATGTGCTCTTTAATACCGGCCGCTACTACACCCTGATTAGTTTCCTGACCTGTTCCCTTGATAATAATTGTCGGGTGTGCTGTTGAGGTAGTTGGGCTGTTGCCCTTGTGATGTCCGCACTGGTGTGAGTGGCGGTGGTGGTTGTGTGACATTGACAAGGATTGCAGGTGTTGACAGTTCACGATTTCGTTCCGGCAATGGATACTCTTGCTTTGATCACACATCTATCCCATACAGGAATGCCTCTCGCGTAATGTCTGGTATTGACAACGCTACAATAATTTTCAACACGCCATTCATGGCTTACCCGGCGTGCAATTACTTGTGCAACCCTACTTTGTGCTGGATGAATTATTCTATCCCCTCGTGCTCCCGCTGCTACTTTTAGTACAGCTGGGCCTGTGCCTAGGTGGCTTCACCTTCTTTATCGAACTGGCCTAACAGTGTCTCACAAAAGTCCTCCCATGTTACTCTGTACTCGTGGACTAGATTCCCCACGTTGAAGCTGTGCCTTTAAGGAGGTTGGCGGTTACCTCAGTCCAATCTTCGCGATGCACTCTATGCCTATGTAATTTCTCACATGTGGCTAGGAATAAACTTGGGTCCTCTGAATCGTGACCCGCAAAAGTTGTGGTAGCAAAACAGTTCTGTCCGGCCCAGTCAAGCCTTGTTGCATGTAGGTCACTAAAACAGGTGTCGTGTTGGTTTTGTTTTGAAGTGTTGCCGGTGGCATGTTCCCTAGACAGTCATTGTTCCAGCACTTGGTACAGTTTATGATTTTGTCACGGAAGGTCTCGCGTATTCCTCCGGCCCTATGCATCTTGGGTGGAAATATTGTCGAAACTGTTGACACATGGACCATTGCTTCCCCGCCCCTTTACATCCGGTGCACATGCACAGGCATTGTTCTCACGGCAATGACGTGGTGTCTGGCATGCATTGACATAGATCTTGTTTCCAAAGGTGGTAGTCCAACAAGTTAAGTTGTTTCAATTTCCCGCAATGCGCACTTTGATTGATCTGCATGTCCCAACTTCTCACGTTTGCAGGTGTCGCCGCAGTCAGCTTGATGTCTCCTCGCAGTTGATCTGGCGTGATCGCCATTTTGTCGTGGATGATGTGGTAGTCCCGGCGCAGATGAACACACTGGCCCCACTTGGGAACGCCAATTAACACTATTGGGTGAGACACTGAGACAATCACAATACACTGTTACCTGTTTTGATGGGCACCAGTGGTGATTCCTACACACCACACACTTTGAGACTCCGGGATCTCAGGGAGGCTGTGGGTTCTATGTGCTCATCTCATACGTGCATACGTACAAAACCACTTAATGGAGTGTTTTGCCCATCCGTAAGTCTGTCTCCATCCACACATTCAAACATAACTCCCAGATAGCAGTAAATATAAAGATAGAAAGGAAGTGTACAGTAATACACTTTTACTCTCTTAACATATAGGCTTACCACGCCATAAGACAAGAATCAAGTTACCTTGTAAAAATGTTTTTCACTAGATTAAGAAAATTTTGCCTACAGTTTCGCTTCCATCAACCCTTCTACTGTGATTTCAGGGATGCCCAACCACATGAAACACTTGTTCTCGTTCATCCGTTTTAAACACAACCGACCGTTTTCAGTGATCTCCTACAATATTTTTATTTTTGGTGGCTTCATATCACTCATACATTTGAGTATTAAAAAATAAAAGACTAAACAAACTGGAAAAACTTACACTACAACAACACAAGAACAAAAAATGTTACCGCAAATCAAAGGAATTCTAGATGCTTTACATGAGGCCGTGCTCACAGTTGACAAAGGTAGTTTTATGGATGCCTTCGCATGCCCTATGGTACAGACGTAATTCGCTGTGCGTTGCCACTTTTGATTTCCTGACAATTTCTAAATGCTACGATGCAATGCCGTCCACCGTCTGGTGTACATCGTTTTTTACGATGTCCCAATGTGTTCACTTTTGGACCGTTTGTCAGACAAAAATGTGCTTGAGTCAGCACATTATAAGTATCAATTGGAATATGTGTGGTTTGTTCTTCCTGTTTCAAAATAAGTTTTGATTTCTGGATATTGGTGTCTTCAGAGAAAGCTGCAATGCTATTGTTATCAATAGTATTCTGTTTTCATTGTTTTGTTTAATTTATGCTGTAAGATGACAAACGTCGGTAACAGTCGTCAAAATGGGGGGAAAAAATTCTAACTCTTGAACACTAGTTACTTTGTAGGTGCTGCACTATGGATACTGACAGAAACAAATTGTGTCTTCTTAAAATGGTCAGACACAAATTTTTACACATACTGACCAGGTGTTAGCATCTAAAGGAAGTATAACATTTGATGCATATACTGTTATTTACATAACAATATATGCATATGTGAATGCATTACTATAGGTATGACAGTGCACTATATCTGTATATCATGTTACTGCATAGCGAGATGTATGTGTAGTATAATTTTTTATTACTAATTTCACAATTACGAGTGTGTAATGAATGCACGTGTGTTGAAAACAAAACTTCGTAATCTTATGCCGTGCTTCAAGATAAAACATACAGGATAATTATGAATTATATCATGGATAATACTAAACAGGTGTGTCTAAATATTTCCGAGTACAACTTCGTTCATTGTTGCAATTTTACCATCGTTGTGTTATTGCTTTTTTATAAATCAGACCTAAGAAAGCACAAAATTTAATTCGCTGCTCCTTTAAAATTCAATTTACGCACAGTTTAACTCACTTCTGCTACTTATATAACTATTCATAACTTGTTTTCATAAAACGCTTTGCCATTTACTTGCATTTCAAGTACATATAGGGAATGAATTTTGTTGGAAAATAGTTGGGAGTCTTGTTTGCAAGCAAAGTGCAGCATACCTGCTGTTTTTTTTTTCTATCTCTAGAAGCTAAAAATGTGTTTATTTTAGTTGTAATTTTTTTTTCCCCAGAGTATTGTATTTTTACATTACTGTAACTTCTTTTTATATTTTAACCAACATAATTAATTTCAACAAATTCTGAACTTTGTTGGGATGTTTCCATCATGTGGTTTGTCTTAACATTTTCAATGTATTTTCACTTTACAAAATGACGTGGCATTGCCTTATGTAAAAAGATATGAATGAATAATGACATATACATATTATCACAGAGGAGAGAAAATAGTTTCCGATTTTCATGGGACAAAACGGGTACAGTAGTAGCACTGACTGCAACGAAAATGAACAAAATAATTCCAGCGTAAGGTTAATATTAACACTGTCCCACATTATTAAAAAACAAATACTGGAGCAAATAAATTATTTACTCACAAATTCACTCCTCAACACACTTCCTGAAGCTAAATCACACAATTTTTATGTCTGTCATGAATACCATTCTGGAAGTTATGAAACGCACAACAAAGTGTATGGAAAAGCGTTCAAGAAATAAATAATAATATTAATAATGAACAAATTTTCTTGCGTAAAATTACTATAAACTATGTTTAAAATTGAGACTTTTTTATGTACGCTAAGATTTAATCAGAAATGTTATAATTAATTGTAAAAGTTTTGATCTGTAAGGTTTTATTTACAGGGTGTCTAGCAACCGGGAAAAACTGGAAAATCAGGAATTGTATGGAAATTGTAGTGTCCAGGAATTGTACTAACATTTCTTTTACATGTCCGGGATTAATGCCATAGCAAAAAGGGCTTTTTGTAGCTACACGAGACACGACATTGGAGGAAATACAATTACTCAGTGATTTTCTCTTTTAAAGTTCGGCAAATATGCATTGTTTACGTCACTATTAGGACACAAAATTAGTACTGAAATACTGTGTTGCCAATACATATTTATGGAAAATCACTCAGTACACTAGAAAATTCGCCAGGTTTTTGTATTACCAGTAGAGAAACATTTATTTCTGCCGCTAGTGGGACTTTAAAAAGTCACTAACTCCATATTTAATCAGCAGAAAAGTTACAATATTATATATCTGAAATATATTAAAAGATTGTTACATTTACAGCCAGAGTTCCTAAATTGGCAACATTGCAAATGCGAACGAAAATGAGAATTGTTTTATTTTTATGTTGGTGTACCTGTTACAGCATGTGTTCCATTCCAGTCAAGTCTTCAAATGGCGATCTTTCGCGTGATTTTTTGTCTTAGTTTCTTCTTGTTTGTGTTTTTATAGTGCATCGATATGAAATTAGTTTTGTTCCAATTTTTGCAGTTAACATCACTTCAAAACATTCACAAAAATTTGTTATTTGCAAAGTTTAGAATTAAATAAAACAACACAGCGACACACAGTTATTGGGTGTGTGTTTATAGTTGTTCAGGATTGTAAATATTTAACTCTGAATCACAGTGCGGTTGGGCTCTAGTCTAATTTATGTTGGTGATGTACTTATAGCAGTTGTACCTGGGTCATTAGTTTTAAGTAATGTTGACAGACAGCATTCACTGGCATTACCCCTAACATTTAATGTGCAGCTCTAAATGAAATAATCATAATCGTAGAATTCTGTTCAAATCTTACATATGGTTGTGCAGGTAAGTAATTCAATAAATTATTAGTCCTCTGCTAGAATTGTTCTTTAGCATTAGTATTCAGGATTACGGGGGCTAAATAGGAGCCTGACCACAAAATAATTCATGTTTTAAGCTGTGTAATAAATCGACTTAACAACTGCTTGGCAGAGATGTCGGTTAAAACCAGTATTTGTAAATATTAATTCATATTACATATTTCATCTGACTGGAGTAAGCCATAACATTAAAATAAAAATTAATCTCAATCTAGTGCAAGCAAACTGCTGCAATATTCAAATCAACAATTCCCTGGCAACTCATACATCGAGGTTGGCTCACCAAATAAAAATGGATGAACTATAACACTTAAAATCAAATAATTATTGACTAGAAAGTGGTGCTGCAAATGAAGTTAGCCTGCATATAATGGCTTACAAACACAACTAAATGTAATACAATAAGTGCCACTTGACTCCAGAGTGATGTATCACAGTAGCCTCTCTAACTGGGCAGCTTTAATTTGACAATATGGTAGGTACAATATACAAACAAAACAACAACAGGGTAATACTTGAAATACAAATGGCAGACCACAGTAACAACACGCAGCAATGCAAACAAGAAATAAGATAAAAACATGTGTGAACAATGAAGGAAGAAAGATCAGTCTCTTCCACCTCGCTACATGCACTCTCCCTCCTACACCGTTGAGGATCCCAAGGAAAAATGGCAGGCGGAAGAACAGGGATGGCTGGGCTAAGGTGTGAGGGTTGAAATGAGAAAGACAAACATATATACTAGTAATATAACAAATAAGAATTTGTAATTATTATTTAGTAGCTAGTAACAATCACACAGTGCAATTACTAGTGCAATCCCTTGAAAAACTACCAAACACTTCAAACATCGTACTCTAAATTTAAAAAATTTACATTCAACTGCAAAAATTTCTTTATCAACTAGTCACAAAGACAGTAGGTAGACCATAGTCATTCTCTTGAGTAACCTTCGAAATTCTGTAATGCCCAGAGAATACCGGTAGTAACATCTTTGTTATGAATGCAGCTGGTTACTTACATTATGAACTCAAACCCGTACTACGTCACCTGAATCAAAACCATGCTCCCTTACTAACTTGTAGTGTCGTTTTCTATCTTCTGATGCTTTAATTAATAGCTGCTTGGCCAGTGCTCAAATAGCGCCTGTCCATTTCGTTTGATGTCTTAATTAGAAGTATCAGAGGGCTTGTGTGCCAAACAGGGAAATGGTAGCCTTGAAACTGCCTTCCAACACTTCAATAGGCGTTTGACGAGTTGATCCGTGAATGACGTTATTATGCAAGTATTCAATTGCAGGCAAATAGTTCCTCTAACTTGGTTGTTTTGAGTGACAAAGAATATGTGGCATGCGCGCTACCTCACGCATGAATCGCTCACTCGGATTCAACTGAGAATGTCTTCTAGATATATGGCCTGATGCCCATCTTATCAACCCAGTCGACCAAACTTCAGAAGTAAACTGAGTCGCTTTGTCTGTAAGGTATGTTGTCAACTTACCCAATTATTGCACAAATTTCTTACATTTGTTCCTGATACGGACTGAGGCAGGAGTCCAAAAAAATCTGCTGCTACCAAACTCAATGGAAATCCTGGCAGAATTGTTTGCAACGTGCCCTGTAAATGTTCTCCGGAATGCTTAAACTTCTGGCAAACTTTGCAGGAACGTAGCACCTGACAGATGGTGCGGCTCATTGAGGGTCAATAAAACTCACAGCGAAGCAACTGATAACACTTGTGTTTTCTCTCTCTCCCCCCCCCCCCCCTTTTACCTTTTCCAGTCTTCATGTTTCCTCGTTTCCTCGTTCTATATATTTACGCTCCCCAAAAAGGTAGAAAGTGCGGCTTATGTAGGCCACCTGCATTCCAGTATTTCCAACATTTTAGTAACTGTTTAGAGATACATTTACAAAATACTTTCACTTACTGTCTATAATTCACAACCTCTTGAACACGTGTTTTCCCATTATAATCCTTGCACAATTACTTCAATACAAACATTAGTCTGTCACTGGTATGAAATAATTTATTTGCAGAATCCTTCAGTAAAATCAGCACTTCGTCCATTTCCTGGAACCAACAAATATAAACTTCGAAACGTAAATTATATTTGTGGTGCTTCATGGCAGGCGCCTGTTGAAAAATGGTGGAACAAGCTGTTTTACGGAGCGGTTAACACGTGCCAGTAATATTTCATTTCACTCAATACAATAATATTACACGCCAAAACAACAGCTACAAACTACTGTATTTAATGAAAGAAAATACAAAAATAATTAACTACCGATAAAATATTCAGACAACACCAGAAAGACGGGCCGCTGTGACTGAATGAATTCACCATCAGACAGCCGGCACTTTACACGTAAAATGTAATTGGTTTTAGTAGTCGTGTATTTAATTGTCCTTACTGTAATGTAATAATTACAATTCGCTTAAGAGTGGCGACAACAGTTCATGTCTCATTAACGCCAAGCCAATGACGTGCGTGCTCGTCCCATTAAGCCACGGAAACCAAAGTTAAGAAGAAAAAATTATATATTCTGCGTTAGTTGTTTAAAGTAATAAAATGTACGACTTTATTAATAAATGTTTTGTTCGCTCTGTCTTGGCATAATTTAAATCAGGAAAACACGATTGGCTATCTGTAAACAAGATGTTTACGGCTGTATCGTTTGCAAACACGACGGGGAAAATATAAAAAAAAATTGGCTCCTGACAATTAATTGGAAAGAATGTGTAAAATGTGAAATAAGTAGACCAGAAGGTAATTAACGAAATGTGGGTATTTGTAAACTAAACATTTGCCACTGTAATTTTGTCCAGTGTACACTCAAAGTACTGAATAATTAACTAGGCAAGAATCCTTAGATGCCAAAACCTAGGCAATGTGTTTGTTTTGCTTTGGAGTTGTGGGATTCGTAGGCTACCTAAGAGATAATTCCTGTACAACTAAACAAAAAATACCTGCTAATACTAAACATAACTAAATAATATACTGCTAAGAATTTAATTAATTATGTTAATAAATTATGTTAACAAAATTTCGCCCTCAATCACAACCACAGAGAACTCACAATGTAACATCAAAAGAAGGGAAAAAAAACAAATATCGGTGATTGCTCCGCCACCTGTAGTGTTCTAACAAACGACACTCAACAGCGGCGGCCTACCGACCAACGACCGACATCCATTGTAGCATGAAGCATCAGAATGAACGACACCATCACCGGTAGCGAGAAGGTAGCGGCAGTCGCACAGTCTCATTGTGGTAGGGCCCTAAGAGCACATGCTCAGTGGCGTTCACCGAACTCGAAACGTTTCCTTGAACGTTAATGTCCTCATGCTCCGTCATAATTGTTAAACATGTTTTTTTAAACTTAATCCATAAAAAAAATATTAACTGCATAATGTGGTGCTGTGTGTAATCAATATGTATTGGGAGCTGCTGTAGGTGAGAGTAAGTGCATAACAAGCAGACATTATCAAAACTGTATATATCAATATTACAACACCACTAATTGTTTTTTTTTCTTTAAAATAATAATCTCAGAACAGAAATATATTTTTTTATGTCGGGCATTATGAGCAATAAAAGCAAACCTTTCCTGTCATGATGCATATTTTCTCCATGTGTTAGGCACCGGGCAAATAGGTAGTTGACACCAAGTGCGTCTGCTATCCATTTAAGCAGGAATATGTGAGAATATGACTTATAATGTAATGTTTAATGACAATTGCACAGAAATATTAACCTCAGAAACAAATAAAACAATTCTAGAGAGCATGGTGGTACTTTACAACACAATACAATTTACCCGTTGTGATATAGCTGTAATCTCTCGTTCAGCTAGAATTGTCACACAATTTCACTAGACATCTCACACAATTTGTATGAGGAAATATTGAACCATCAAAACCATACAATATAAAACACAGAAAAATCCTCTAACTACAGTAGTTCTACTGCAAATACCAAACCACAGAAATTCATGTCTGAGAGAAATTATTTAATTTAATTTGAAAATCATGACTTGTGATAGGTATCCAATAAATTTGATGAAAATAGAATTATGTAGACCAATATGCAAGACAAAAGGAAAATGTGAAAAGGAAAACCTTGCTGTCTGATTTAATTAGGGTTCAGGCTGAAAAGATGTACTGAGAATGCTAAATCACCTCTCTGATACATTTATACAAAAGGACAATTACGTGAGTTTTCGTGGACTGGCTCACATTTAACTTTATACTCAAAGTCATGTAAGTGAAATATGTCTGTAGTTAAGCTCAGATCAGTACAACACGACACTTTTACAACAGGCCACTGGTATAGTCCAGAGAATAGCGTGCCCTAATTTCTACTTAATATTTCCAAAACTATTCTTCAAATTTTTACTTTCTTAAATTTTGCAATGTTCAGATTCTTCACAAGCTAATAAATGTTCAGCCGAAAGTTATGTGGCTCTCTATAGCATGCGATTAAAGTTGCAAACAATCCTACCGTCTAGGATAGTTCTTACGCCATTTCTGGTGGATTGGTGGCCGTCTTCTTCCAGCACTCAAAATCTAATTAAATTGCCGGGGTCTCTGCTCAAAATACGCCCCGCAAGATTAACTGACACTGGGTTGCCTCTCTAACACCATAATTCGTACCCATTACGATTTGTACTTTGAGAATTAGCATGCTTCGGTAATTGTATACGTTTTACATTCTATGCCCTAAATATTTATTTACTCGTCTAAATATCACATTCTCTAATGGATTACTTAAGGATGATTTTGGCAAAGTTCTGTGTTTTAATTAACATTTGGAAAGTCAGTGCACACAACTTGATCGTGTCCATTTACGTACCGTAATGAAAATTATGACATTTTCCAGAAAAAAAAAATATTTTTCTTCTACAGTTTATTTGTATTTTGCATTTGAAATTAAATATTTACTGCAATTAAATTTCTGTCAGAATTATTACTACCATTTTATTTATTGATATTTTGTCTCTATTATTTTTATTTTATAATAATTTTAACAGTAATTTTTAAAATACTACGTGATATGTTTTTGCTATGAACCCTCCATTTCATATTTGTATTTATAAATTGATTTACAAGTTATTTTTTAATGTCTTATATTAAACATTTGCTAACATATTCATTTAGTAGGATTTTGGAAAACTTATTTGTGAAATGTTTTGATGAGAAATTGTTGTATATTCAAAGAGAGGTTACCACTTTCTAATTTCTGAAAGATTTTTGTATTAATTTTTATTTTTTCTACTTGTTTATTTGGTGGGCTGTTGGGAATTTCTTAGACAATTGGCTCTTTGCGTTTAGTAATTATAGGTGCATTTGTCAAGACATATTTTCTGTTTCCTTAGGTTTACTGGAATCTGGAATGATACCTAGAAGACTGGATTAATACTTTGCTTATTTTCGAATCATTAGAGCCTATATGCATAAAACCTCTTTGAAATTTTTCAGAAATAGTCATCCAGTCTTGCGCAGCTGAAAACATCCAACCAGTTTAATAGTCCCGCCTGCCAGTCGCATTCTTCACTGTGTCGACGCTCGAAGTCCACAGATTTTACTCCCGCTGGTCACTTCCTTCGCCACTCGTACTACTGGCTTGTCGTCTATTGCTTAAGGTCGCACATTACCCAAACTCCCGACTCTCAGAAACTGTCAGCTCAGAGACCCGTTGCAGATTAAACAGTTACAGTCACCCGATCTGGAAATTTCCCCGCACCCCGAGACACGCTGAGAAAGGCAAGGTTAATGAACTGTAAGATGATCTAGGATGTGTGGGGAAGAATGGAGAGCAGGGCTTTTGTAAGAATATAAAATTACTGAATAATAACCACAGCTAAAATAGTAAACAATGTAGCTGAAATATTGGTATGTGTGTAATTCGTTTGATTGCAGCAACACCTTATTTCTGTAATAGTGAAGGTAAAACAAAATATTCACTCGATAAAATCATTGGCGAATAAAATGGTACATCTCGGAAAATGGTCACAAAATACATACGTTTTAACACTAGGCAAAGCTTTCCGTGAAACGTTGAAATCGTTCTCTCTGTAACAACATACATATGCAGTACAATGAAATCAAGGAATAAAAATATCATTCCAATTCTAAGGAATGAGAAATCAGTGGTGAAAAATTTAAAGAGGAAAATTTATTAGAATAATTATAAGTTTTTAAATTGTATTGAAAAACAGTGCAATTTCGTCGGGTTTCACTGTCCAAGCAAAAGTAGTCATAAATATGGAAGTACAACCACGAATACTAGAGACTAAGACAATGTGAAATTTTAATGGGTAAAATTAAATGTCCGTTGAAATTGGCTAAAAAAAAAAAGTATAATCTTTAAAAGTTCAGATGTCCTAGTACTCTGCGAATGCTCAGGTAGTTATTAACACGAGATAGTTCCGCATCTCCGGACCACTGGGAGATGTAAGGTCCACTTAATTAATGACAGTATTTATATATGATACAAGTTTGCAAGTTTTACACAAAACACAAATTTTCAGTGTGATAGTCTCAGTACGTTAAGGGGAAAAAAAACCTACCCACAGCAACCATGATTCAGTCAGATACTTAGCTGACTAGCTGCTGGAGGCATATTTCTTAACTGAGCACTACAAAGCGAAGCTTTAATTAGACCTCTTCTTATCATGCCTTAAGTAAAAAAAACCTAATTCACACTCGGCTCTGCCGGACTAATTAACCTAAATTAGGCTGGCGAACCAAAAGATTAGTCCGATATAATTGCGGCTCAAATTACCAACGTCCGCTGATTACATGATAGCGGCAGAGCTTACTTAAGTCCGGGGTTCGCAACCCTCTTAAAAACGGCATACGGAAATGTCATAATCGTCACTTCCCGTGACATCACAATGCTAGCCTAAGCTAGTTTCCGTTGTCAGGTGCTTAACAATCCCCATATACCACATATGTAGAAGAAGGAGTTTAAGTGTCCATACAAAAAAAATCGTGAAATTGTTGCACAAACATAAATTCTATTGTGGAAAAATAAAATAAAATATTTCTTGAGAGTAAAGCTTGGATCAGTACCTAAATAAACAAATATGTGCTGTTATCAAACAAGCAAGTGTAGCATAATATTACAGAACCAGAATTTTTAGTCTTGTAGGTAAACGCAGATATTGATCCACCTAAGGTCGGGAGCGCGCGAGATACGGTAGGCTTATCCGCGCTGCAGAACAGGCACATGCTACTATATTTCTGTTCCGGGAAGAGTTAAATGGATAGTTCCCAACTTCGGTAGCGATGCTCAGCATCTCTGTTTTTTCAGCGTGATATATGGGTGGATTTCTCATACTACGTATAGGTTTAATATTTCGACTAGAGTGCACTGGAAAGATTTGGGCGGCTCCTAATACCGAGGTCTTCAGAGCCGATTGGCGTGAGTGTGGAACAGCGCTGGAATGAAGGGTCGGTGAAAACGGGAGATTCCCGAGAAAACCCGGCACGATTCCCGCATGCGAAAATCCGGCGTGACCCGGCCGGGGATTGAACCCGGATCGCCTTGGTGGGAGGCGAGCAGGCTAACCGCTCATCCACCGTGGCCCCTATTTCAACTAGAGTTTTAGAAGTTTAGTTGAATTTTTCCACAGTGTAGCCTATGGCTTTGGAATTAAGGCTGCGGGCGGCCGCCTTTGGACGCTTACGGAAAGTCACCCGGTTAACTCGATCAGGTTAAAACTTTTATTCGGTGCGTTCGAAAAGTGATCGAGTTAAAGTTAGGCCTAACTCGTGTTCGGAAAGTCACCCGGGTTAACTCGATCCTCGACTCTATCAACTCGGGGCTAACCCTGCTCGACAGCAGGGTAAACTTTGTCTAGCAGACGATACACTGAATTGGCGCTTAAATGTATAAACATTGCATCAACAAATACAAACAAGTAAACGGAAAAAAGTTTGGAAAACTATAAAAGATTAAAATACGTAAAATTATAAATATTCAGCTGCTTTGACCAATCATTGTAGCCCGTATATTAAGTTTTGTACTTAACTGAATCTGAACACAAAGGAATTGAGTACTGCTTAATGCATTTTTTCTTTGCGTTGTTTGTTCATAACATAATTTAACAAAAACTCTTCATAGTCATCATCATCATCATCATCATCGTAGTCATCTAGCACAGTATTTAATAACTGCACTAAATATTATTTGAGTTCCCGCCGTCTCAAAACCAGAGTTACTCTAGAACGTTCAAAGCAACCTGGTTAAGTGCAAGTGATCGTGTGAACCTGGTCACTTGATCGAGTTAACCCAGTTAACTTTACCAGGTGACTTTTTGTAAGCGCCT
This sequence comes from Dryococelus australis, assembly GCA_029891345.1. Classification (NCBI taxonomy): domain Eukaryota; kingdom Metazoa; phylum Arthropoda; class Insecta; order Phasmatodea; family Phasmatidae; genus Dryococelus; species Dryococelus australis. Next base: position 128,027,620 of record CM056995.1, on the reverse strand, counting down.
TTAGTGGCGGAAGCGGGTGTGTGGGTGGGGGTCACTGCACCCGTGGCGTTGCGCAGGCGGCTCCTGGCCGGCCGTCTTCTAATTGAAGTAATCACGGCGCGGCGCGCGGCAGGGCAGTAGTGGAGCGCAGTCAGCCGGGTCGTGATGCTGCTGCTGCTTGTGCAAGCCACGTTGTCCCGCCCCGTTTCATCGTCTGCACTCTGACCCGGCTTCCCTTCCTCCGTGTTTACTCCTGAAAGTGAGGTGTTCGTGCCCGGGTCTATCCTCTGGCCAACTTATCCACTGAACTTCCCGGGGGCCGCGGTGGTTTAGTGGCTAGACTACCCATTTCCCACCTAGGCGAACCGGTTTCGATTATGCGTGTGTAATATTCCGTACGAAACTCGAAGTTGGACATAGTTAATGCGTTTAAATACAGTTATAAATAATTTTGATCATGTTATTAGAATGTCGTGAATTTTTTCTCCCGAAATTCGTTATGTGGTTCGCTTGTATTTCAATTCATAATAGTTAGTAGTTAATCAAAACCTTGCCACAGGTGAACGAAGTGTCGAATTTCAAATAAAGTGCAGCATACTAAACCTGTGACTTCAATAAAACTTAAGTGAAACCAAACTGTGATAAAATAACTTTTCTTAATGTGTGTAAATAAGTATTTTAAAACAAAAATCTTATATGTACATTTAAAAAGGTTATTTTTGAAGTGATTTGATATTTAATTGTTATTGATACCAAGTCTGTATTATGAAACCATAAAATATCCTCAAAAATAAAAGAGACACTGTAATCGTTCAGGGTTTGTTGCACAACAGCGGTGATTTGGCACATGTGATTCAATTAGCTGATCCCATCCATTTGACTTGATTAACTTCCGTGATTTGAAGCACTGTTTGTAGTCATGAACAATCGAGTCAACCGATGCACCAGTACAAATGTAGAAGAGGGGAGAGGTTTGGGTGGCTCATGTTTAACGTCGATGTCTTGAGAGTCGGTGAGGATGAATCGATGTGAGTATGGAGCAGCGCCGGAATATAAGGGCGGGTAAGACGGGAGATCTCCGAGAAAACCTTCGACCTGCGGAATCGTCCGGCACCATTCCCACGTGCGAAAATCCGGGAACGACACTGCCGGGAATCGAACCCGGTTCGGTTTGGCGGAAGGGGAGTGCGCCAGCCGCTGCGCAACTGCGACCCCGCAAAAAAAATGCTGCTGTTTCTGATTCGTTGTATCACGAATAATTTCGTTACGAGTTTCGAACTTTCGAGAAACGTACTGCAAGTTAAGTTTTATCAAAGTTTTACGACTCGCGTGACGAAACATGCACGGTTTAGTTTGTAGGCCTTTACCAGGACTGTGCTATAAGTATTTCCATCGAGCCACTTACAAATTATTAAAGGCTGTTCACGGAAAAATGAGCACTTTTGAAAGCCCTGCTTAAGATTTACTTTTATGCACGTGGTGTATTCTTTCGCTTTATGTAAAATTAACACTGTCATGGGCCTCATCATTTTATTCATGCGTCGATCAAGCGAAACTTTTGAATTTACTAAAAAAAAATTAATATTTCACAAATCGGCTCTTTTTTACGCTTACATACAGTAGCGGCCGGTGATGTCAAATAATGGGTGTTCACACACACCTACTCCCCTTCCCAGCACCATGATAGTGTAGCGGTTAGAGCGCTCGCCTCTCAATTTTCGGTTGGATCACTCCGGATTTTCACAGGTGGGAATCGTTTATAGTTCCCAAGCGTTTTCTTCACGTGGTCGTATGTTCGAGCTCTACCGACTGCACCGAAAAGGATACTTTTTTTCTGATAATTTTCTGTCGTAACTCCAGGCATATGTTGATGCAATTTTTAAAGAAACCCATTTCAGAATCTCTAACCATCTAAGTAAGGTTAAACCGCTTGCATAAAATAATTATAATTATTATTTTGAAGTTATGCAATTTTCGTTAATTTTTACATTCAAATAACGTGCATATAAAGCCAGTTCAAACGCCCCACAAAATCTCACACAATCAATTAGTCTGCCAGGAATATACCTGTTTCTATCCACTTGTTAATTATGTTTTCTGACTGACAGCAGTGATAGTTCAATTGTGGCTTTTTTTTGAGCATGCGAGTTTTCGTGTTTTTTTTTTTTTTTTTTTTTGTATTCCCGCTTAAGTGCACGAGGTCCTTAAAACCGGACTTTGTTCATGCACTTACGTCTGCACCAAAAATCAGACACCGAAAACAAAACAAAGTGTTTGTTTGAGCACACCCACATAACCAGTTGTCTTTAGTGTAAACGTCTTTGTTGAATACACGGTTTTTGTGTCTTAGTTTCTGTGGTAATTTCTAAATGTGGTCGATCAGGGCCTAAACATTTAATAGGTAATTTTTCCTCGAAAGTCAGTTTTCTGTTCGCTAAAATTGATTGAACGGATTCCATTTCGAAGCTTGGAAAAACAACTAACGCCTCTCAGTCGTGCCGACTGCAAGTAGTACCCTGACACATATGTTGGCATTAGTTTGAAGTCTAACTTACAGCATACCTCAGTAAAAACATGTCTTGTTCAGCATACAGTGTCCAACTTAACAGAAAAACGCACATGCACGCATACTAATTTATTGAAAATTGTTGCACTTCCACATGATAAATTACACAAATTAATATTAAAAACTCCTCGTCATCTCAGCACAATAAACAAGGACTTGTTTACTTTTGCTACGATAATTTTGTTTTGTGTTAATGCCGCACTTTCAACTCGGCTGGCATCTAGCGGTGTGTTGCGGTGGTGAAATCTCGTTTCTTCAGTCAGTGCTGCTACCAAGCGGCAAACGTTGGAACCGCCTCGATATGTTACAGATACGAAGGAAATAGTCAGCGTTGTGCACTTGTCCAAGGTTAAAGCTTCTTACACAATATAAAACTTTCTTTACGTTTCCTTTCCTCTGACGAAACCACCAATACAAAATACAATTGTAAAGTCAGAGTTTAGACGATTGAGCATCGGTTCTGAGAGCTTCGTAAAAATGTGTATCTTGTTATGTAAGTAATTTGATATTATCCATGAATACATTTTACGTACCTTTTTTTTTAAATATGCTTGAAATTTATATTAAAAGTTTATTTCAAAACAAAAATCTCATTTGTTTACTTTCATTTTTTTTCCTCTTCGCAGTATATTTGTTTGCCATTTATTTAATTTAAGACGAACTTTGTTTAGTATACCGATAATAAAATCACCCTACATTAAAATAACGACTTTCCACGTAACCTCTGTTAAATTCTCTGTAAAATTGCTGCTTGACTTTGACTTTAAATTTCAACTTTTCGAAATCGTAAAGTCAAGAGTGTTTGACTTTACCTTTGACAGTTTCATTGTGTCAGCTCCATAAGAAACAACATGTCGGAAAGCAAACGTAAAGTCAAATGTTAAAGTTTTCAATTGTGTAAGGGCCTTTAAACTCCCGTAAGGGATGATGTCACTGCGACGAGATAGTGTAAGATGGGAGCACACATCCTCTGTGCACTTCACAGCGTTGCAACATCACATATAACAGAATAGAAATACATGGCGTCCGTGATCGATGCAACGAACTCTGATAACTTTGCTAGGGCCACAAACACAAAACATCCAGAAATTATATACAATTTCACGAAAAAAAATATTTGGCAGAAAACTGGGTGTGCACGTGCACATGTGCTCTTTAGTACCGGCCGCTACTACTTAAATACATATAAAAAAAACTACGAAATAAATGATTTAAGTTGTTACAAATGGTTGCCTAATATTTTTAATTTGACGTTAAGATACGGAACTATATTTCATTCCATCGCTACCGACTTTACTGGGTGTATGTAACCAAATTCGCCCGTTATAATGCAGGCAGGGGCAGTGATTTTCTTCTAATATTGATATCAAAAATGCTCACTTTATTATCAACAAGCCTTTACTACTCTTGAAGGGTCACATATGCACTTATGCATATTCAAATTATTTACGTCAACATGTAATACATGAAATAATATGTAATTTTATTACAAATTTTACGCTAGTGATCGTAACAATCGACTTTAAATTAGGTAATTGTATTCAAAAGTATCCCCGATCTGATGATGAGGTTGCTCGGACTCTGATGCACTGGAACAAGTTAAACGAATCGCGGCTCACTGACACCGGGACTCGTCGAGTCGCCGCCCAAACTGTTCGTCGTCTAGTGAGGCGGGGGCAGAATCAGCCGTTCTCTAGGACATTTCAGTAAATCGATACATCGTTTCGAAACGTACACTAAGTCGTATTCCGGTACCTGAGTAGTACGCAAAATGTGCAAACAAGTTGTTCCGTTACCCGTCTAGAAGCGCATCTGTGTAAGCCTCCTTTCAGCTAATCTTGGGCATCAGCTGCATATGATCTGGAGCACAAATGCTTCGTGCGGTTACGTCACGTAGGCGTTTGTCTTCGATAGACTACGTATATTTGTCTGGTTCTTGGGATGGTTAAGCTAAGTTATGTAGACAACGTACATGAAAATATTTTAATTAAAATCTGATCACGATAAATTGAGCATTTTATAAATCATCATTATAAAAATGTCACCGCTCCTCATCTGTATATATTTAACGGGCGCACTGAGTGACATGCGCCCAGTAAAGTTGGTAACGATGAATGCGAAGTAGTTTCATATCTCAACGTCGAATAAAAAGTGTAAGGTAACCATTTGTGATAACTTAAATTATTTCTTTAGCTTTCTGTTTTAATTTTTTTTATTTAATGCTTCGAAGTGTATAAATTAATATAAATGTAAAATACCTACTTTTATAATAATTTCACAGTTTCACTTGACCTACGCTTGAATAAAGTGATGAGGTCTGCGGCAATGTTAATTTTACATGCAGCGGAATACACAACGTGCATACAAGGAGATCTTAAACAGGGCTTTTAAAAGTGCTAATTTTACCTTGGATAGCCTATATGCAGAGTAATATTAAGGTGTGCGAAGTTTGAATCTCAATTTTTATTTTCAACCAGTGGCGAAATAGGTGCATGGTTCTTGTTTTGTTTCCTGGTGCCCTCAAGAATGTATGTAATAACGGAATAACATCGCATGAGTTTTCTTGTAGCTGCATTAGTGCAGGCAACGGAACATGGCCTCGGTAGTCTAGTGCACGGTCGTCACGCTGTTCTAGCTTTTAAGTTTACGGTTAACGAAGGTAAATATTAATCGGTTATATCCAACGTTGAAGATCGCATTATAATAATACAGGAAGATTACACTTAAGGCCATATAACCAAAAATATTCAATTGCAAGTTTTAACTGTGGGCCCAAAAAATGGTGGTAAAAAAATGCATTAATTTTTAAAAAGACACATTGAACATATTAGAAATTTTGTTCTACGTGTGCGTGTGTTAGAAAAGAGATACTACAACGCTCGGTTGTTATGCTCCAGGTACCTCAGTTTGGTTTTCTTTTTCCAGCCGATATTTTTGTTAAGCCTCGCCCTGTACTGCGAACATTTTTTGTCTTAGTTTTTATGTGCCTGTAACAAGTGTTGCTTCTCTGGTGAGTTTACCACCTGCCTATTTCTTTCGTTACTAGTTAAATGTAAAAAATTGGAATATCGTAGAAAATAAATAGATAACAAATGTTCTTTCGGAGACGAAATCACGTGGCTCCGGAGCCGCAGCTCCCCCTTTCCCACTTTTTCACAGTCGCCATGTCAAAATATCTGGTTTTACCCCTGAATTATTTCATAAATATATTATTTTACGCCAAAATCGCCTTTTTTTTCCCCTACAAAATTTTTAAAAAACGTCTACATTTTCCGCACACGTCCTTAAATCAGCAACGTGGACTCGTGACTCGTTGAGAAGTCCACTGTGGACTCGAGACTTTGAGTCAATCACAGCTGATCAGGAGAGACATCAGCCATTACCCTGACCTTGGCCCCGACGAGTCATCTTGAAAACAAAAAATCAAAGCAAATTTTTTTTAATTTCAACGTCAGGGAAAAGTTACATAATTGTCCCCGACCTCCATAGTGTATATGCGATCTTGCCCGAGGTGAGCTTAAACCCTAAAAATCTAAATTTAAAAAATACTTTAAAAATAGATATAATTTAATGTCAACTGTTAATAAAAATTTAAAAGTAAATTTGGAATGTACAAGGTTGATTCGAGTGATAGTCTTATCTTTCTTGCTCTTCTTGGCCTTAAATCCACCATTCCATCAATCTTTCAATTCATGGTCAATCCATCGTTTTATCGCATGTACCCATCCAAAGGTATAGAAAAACCTTTCGTCCACCGACTGTCTGTGCATTTATACTTTGTCTTCATTAATATTCTGTATTCGGAATATTGGCCATTTGGCAATGCTTTTCATACCAAACGTGCCCAGCGACCAACCATACAGACTCTTTATGACAGCTGGCCACACTGAACATTTATACCCAACCACAAGACCGAATGGATATGCCAACTAACAAGGCGAATGTACAGAACCAAACGATACGGCCGACCAGACCAAAAACTCGTACCAGCCGACTAGTCAACGACCAAGATCGACGGACTGAACAGATTAGCCATACCGACCGACCATCCATACAGACTGAACTACCAGCTTACCATACCAAACAATATTACTAGCTGGCCAACTTAACACCCAGACTAACCGACTAGATAAATCGGCCAACAAGACCAGCCATACGAAACGTATGGCTGATCGTACCAAATGGCCATACCATCAGACCAAGCCGACCAGTCATACAGACAAACCATATTGGCTGGCCAACCAAAAGCCAAGTCCACCCATAAGATCGACTACCAAGACCACTCGGACCATACAAGCTGGCCATAACAAATGGCCACACCAGCACACCTTAAAATGAAACCTTAAAACGAAACCTCAGATATCAGACGTCAAATGTTAGATCTCGAATATAAAACCTCAAATGTCGGAACTCAAAAATCACACTCAAGTAACAGACCTCTAACATGTCACATATCAGACCTCGAAAACGAAACCTCAATATGCAGTCTCGCCAGTAGCCATCAAGGCCGATCAGACCAACCGACCATACAAATCGACCAGCCAGCCATACAAACTGGCCTACCACCTGACCATGCCAACCGATCAACAGGTTCAGTAGGTCGTACCAACAATCAAGACCAACAAACCGGAAAGACCAATGGGATAGACCAACAAGACCAAATGGATCAACCAACCAAACCATTCAACCACGATGACCAACCAACAAGACCATCCGGCTAGCAAAACTAACAATACAAACGAATAATACCGACTGGTTATACCAACAGATGTTGTCGATCAATCTCGAAACACATAGTATAACACATATCATTGTGAAGCTATTCATATAAAAAGATCGTAAAACATCTCAGATATCACGATCATGCAGCAAATCGATTCAGGATTACCAGAACATAATGCGAAGTACATTGCAAGTCATTTTGTGAACCAAGTCCCGAGCATTACAGCTTTTTAGAATGATCTTGGCACACTAACAACAATGATTTCCGAGTAATTTTTGGCCAATTGGTGAATGTTTGCATGTAGTCATACTCTATTTCGCATCGTCATTGGCTTGCAACATCTTCATTCAAAAGGAGTAGTACATTTACGCCACATCTCAGTTTAAAGTGCGCACTTTCGAACAACTTGTCGAGAGTACTACTATGCGCACTCTCGCTCTGTGAAATTGAGACAATCTTTCTGATATCATGCAGACAGCTGATGCCAAAACCACGGCATTATATTCAGCGATAATCACTGTCATGGCTATTAGAAGTATCTTATGAATGTTAAAAAAAAATGTTTCACTAATAACAGATCATAAAATACTATTATTTTTGTTTTATACATTTACATTGTGTTACAGCAGTTGTGTGCAACTGTGCACACTATGCGACATAGTAAATCCAAGACACTCTCATAAATCTTTAGCTATTTATTCATAAATATGAATTGCGTTAGTTATTTCGTAGACTAAAATAGTTATTCATGAAGAGATAAACACGATATGGTTTTGGCCTAAGAAACTACTATAACATCAGTAAAATGCTGAAACACTAAACAAATATTCTATGGACTCAGAGAGTGCAAGAGCGTTGCATCGAGAATGCAAGAGTTGCAACGAGAGTTCAAATCTTCTCTCTCTCTCTCTCTCTCTCTCTCTCTCTCCTCTCTCTCTCTCTCTCTCTCTCTCTCTCTCTCTCTCTCTCTCTCTCTCATTCGCGCTTCCCTGCAACGAATTGAGACGACAATAAAGTGTTATCTTTAATGTAATTATGACGTGGTTGCGAGAGCGAAAGCACGAGAGAGCACTCTGTGGGCCAATTGAAACACTGCCTTAGATTGACTCCTGCCGAGACTACTCGTTTGCTGGTTGGAAAACAACTAACCACGAAGACATTATATATATAAAACTTCATATGGTGTGTGTGTGTATATATATATATATATATATATAATCGACATATGATGTTTTTCATATGAGCTGTGTGCTTCTGTTATATGGCATATGATCTATGCTGTATGGTAAGCTTTCGTCAGGTGAAAGAAGAATGACCAGATGCTGGAGAATACCATCAACGATGTTGCGCCATCTGATTGGACTCGAACTGGCGACACACTCACAGACATCTTCGATTTCTGGCATAATGTTTCTCATTTGTGGGGAATTTCGCAAACTATTCATTTATTGTGCGAACGATCTATCTAGTTGGCGAAACAAGATCGTACTGCTCTAGTAAGAAGCCTAGCTTATGCTCAAAGAAGGTTTAATGACGTACATTTTAAATGATAAATAATATGGGAGCAGTCCAAGATAGCCCGTGTACAGTGTTTGCATGAGCAGGGGTCTCCCAAATAATTAGAAAATACTCGGATACCATCACATATGTGTATAGGCTGTTCACAGTAAAGTAAGCACTTTTGAGACCCTAGTTACTTTTTTATTTCAGCCATTTTTTATCCTCTAACCACCTTTTGCCATGTAAGTAATGAACACAGTGTGTAGACTCAACCACACATGAAAGTTAAAGTTTAAGGCCAAAATAAAATATATTTATTGACTATTATTCCAAATAAGAGGGCTTTCAAAAGTGCTCACTTTATCGTAAATAGCCTATAACCGTATAGGCCTGTAACATGTAATAATACAGTGGTTATTTGTGACAATTGATTTGCACATACCTGTTGAGTATATTGTGTGGTATTGTGTCTATATTTCACTTATGATACTAGTTCCTGTATTTTTTCAGGTGTACATATGTCAATATTTTTTGAACATTTACAGTAAAAAAAAAAGTCATATCTTGTATTCAGAAATTTCCCTGTCCTGTATATGTACGGGACCAGTAAGGGCGCGCCGTAAACGAATTTATTATGACGAGTATCTCGGACTCGGGAGAACTCATCCTACAATAAAAATAAAACTGTATAGCCTCAACGCGGACTTAAGATCTGAATGTAGTCCTCATGCTGAAAATTTTTCCCCGCCTCTGATGTAAATAAACACTATTGAGAAACCAGTGATGTGTGCGAGCGAACGTTACTTTGGTGGGAAAAGACTGCTGGTCACTCATGCAGGAAGTCCACACACAATTCATATACAATTTGTTGGCATGACAAACTTTACATAGCATGTTTACAATACACCAATAAACTAAAAAGATAAGACTAGAATTAAAAGGACGAAGCATGTACATGGAAATATACACGTCATATCCTAATATTTCACTTTTCACGTGTTTAATAAAACGGGTAGATGATGCACGGGCAATTCAGCGCGTTACATACAAATAACAACCATCTTTCATGAAAACTGCATTTTATTTCACTTTCAAAAGTATTTAGAATCACAAGCTTACAATAATCAATACTGATCGGTAAGAAATTATGAGAATACTCACTCAGGACATGAAAATCATTACATAAAAATATATTGCCCCGAGAACTCGCCACATCTACTAGACGGCACGCAGTGCCCAAAATATCTCAATGAAATATTAAATACAATTTCCTTAATATTACCAGCCAGTGGACATAAAGGAAGATCTATATAGCCAATCCAGATTGCTCAAAACAATTTTCAACAAATATGCCCTTTATTTCTCCGGAAGATTTTCCGGTCACAATTTATTCTGATTAGACTCCTGTAATTTAAATGTAGCTGGCCACCACATGAAATTTAATCAATCTGCCAATACTATAGTTTAAAAGTACGAACTCGCGTGCCTAAAAGTTGCATTTAACTGTTACAATGTACTCCTAGTTACCAGCGAGTCACGTGACTGACTCTTGAAGTGGTAAGTAGTATTCTCACCAGCTTACCTTTATGTTTAAACTATTCCTCGAACGAATTCGTCGACAGTAGAGGACGAAAAATAATAAAACTCACTTTTAGGGTGATCACAATTCCTATAAGGTGACAACACTCTTAATTATTCAGAAATTTCCTTAAGGTTTGCTGCTCTCATTTTCGTACATACCATGAACACGGGCGTAAGATACGCAGTTTAGTAACAGAGCATACACATGGTTGTTAAATATTACTTGGCCCCGCATAATTGATATTTAAAAAAATGGCAAACGCCGCAGCCAAAACGACCCATCAAAGGACATTTACCATAAAAGCTACACGTTAAAATTGATCACATTTTAATAATCTGACATGCTTAAATTACACGACGACACCCAATATGAATTTACGGGCCTCCAAAGCGTCGTGAAACTGAATATTAAAAATTATAGAAAAAACAATTAAAACGTTTCTGCTTCAGGCAAAGTGTGGACAGTTCGTCGATACAAACAACATTAAGCCGGGCCGGACAAACGAGGCAGTGGCTAGCAAACTAGACTACGCGTCTGCAGTACAAAATGCTGAGACTCAAAATTAATTACACACATGATTACCATTTAAAATTTAGAACGTGCAAGCCAAAAAATATACAAACATGCTACTCTAGAAATTAAGGCCGCTCACCACAAAAATTAAGCACTCTACACAGTTACAAGAAAATTTCAAAACTTGACCCATTATATTTTCTCAATCTGTCCAGCACTCACCGATACTGTTCGTTCCCGTCGAGGCAGACCATCTTACACAGCTAAAATTAAAGCCTTTGCAAACAAACGATGTCAAGCTGAAATGGACGTTACAATTTCAGTCACGTCGTATCCATTATGACTGTCGACGATGCCCTCTTCACAATATGCAGGTCGTCTCGATGTGGAGATCGACAGCAGAATCAATTTGAAAGAGGTCCAGTAGTCACGTGACCCTCTCCAATGAATTTTTGCCGCGGGGGGGGGTGGAAGAAGGGAGGGTGGACTAGCTGGCCATGGAGAACGTCCTCGCGCGCTGGCGGTGGTGGCGATGACGCGAACTAATCAAAAGAGCACAGCACCGCTGCAATGACACTAACGTGTAAAGACAGAAAGCATACTGATTGACCATTTTATGCTCATCGTAGCTTACTTTTCAGATTAACATATTAAAACGACTGCTGTCAGGCCACATGCCGTTTTAAACATACATTTTCAAGTCCATAATATGTTAACCGTGTTGCTTTTGTCCAATCAGTTACCGTAATCAAAATTAACTTGTTTTCCTTCCCATACAATCAGTCCATTGGGGTTTCAGTATCAGGTATACACTTTAACATTAGACCTTAACAAATATCTATAGCTAAATATAAGTAAACACAGGACGGCAAGGATACCGCAACCTTACGCGCAGCTGTCAGTAGGATGTCCTGCGGTACATGACGTCTAGCGGTGTAAATATTTAGTGACAATATTAAAGTGCGACTTCCGCCAGGATTGTTTGTGGGCACGACGCTTATCCCGTGCGCGCTGGAGGGAAGCTGAGCGTGTATGCCGGGAAGTGCAGGCTACGTGCTAGTGTGTGCACATCTTGTTGTGCCTACCAAGGAACACAGGTAGAGAGTACCGGCTTGTTTGTGCTGCTCTTTCGCTTTCTTCCCCCGCCACACACACACACACGCACTCTCTCTCTCTCTCTCTCTCTCTCTCTCTCTCTCTCTCTCTCTCTCTCTCTCTCTCTCCTCTCTCCACCCACACATACACACTCACCATTTCGTTCGCTAGTTCGAGAGGGAAAACTGTGTACATGTGCTGTCCCCCTGACCTTGTTTCCAGAGCGGAGAGACGTCTCTTGTGTGCACGAGAGACAACTACGCGGCCCTTCCCACCCGCGCGAAAAAGCGGGTGCCCGACAAATGGTTTTCCTTCCGTTTTATCAAAGGAGAACGTCGAGAACTGATTTATTTATTAGCATCGTTTTTTATCATTACATACTGACATGGACTTGTCAAGTAAATAAAGCAAACAATTTCAAAATGCAATTATGCAGTAATAACACGTTAAGCTATAAACAAGGTATGGAAATTAACAGAGAATACACAATATAAATGCTTACAAAAACGTAGTACATAATATTTAAGTAACATTATTAAAACAGACAATAGGTAAAACTCTAAAATAAGAAGAGTATATACAAGAAAGAATTCACTAAGTGGTTTGGTTGTGTTTTAGGAGCATTGTTATGCTATTCTATGCTAGTCTAAATTTAATTTAATTTAGTTTTTTAAAACTTTGTTACATCTTACAAGAAGCTTTTAAGCCAAGTAAGGAGCCTCATCAAGGCGCGTGAATTACCTAAGAGGGAGTATGTCTAAAGATTACACAAATGCATGCTTGGTCCAGCGCTATTTAATTATGGCAGGGTTACATTACCAAAACATATGCGCACAGGCCCCAAAAAAATACAATTAACTAAAAATAAAAAGTATTTTCACATAAATATGAAATTAACCACACATGGTACGCAAGACAGTTAGCCAAAACTACACATTAGCACTTATCGGATTAGATTAGCATACCCTAACGCTGAAGGTTTGTTTGTTTATTTTATTGCGTCCGTAAGATCTTTTTTCAATATATAGCTGTACAAAGATATTGGACAAGTCAAATTACAGTATACAAAGTTTATACACTGGACAGTAAACACACACACACACATATATGTAAGATTACACGTACGCACATCATATCTTTCTTCATAATGTGACTAATCTTCTTCCAGCATGCTGTAGGGCGTCATCGTTTTACTGAAACAGAAAAAGGAACGAGAAAAACTGGAACAAGACATGCGTACAGTGAAATGTTATACAGTAATTTCTTAATTTTTGTAGTTAAGATATTAATTTACACTATAAAAAACACATTCAATAAATAATTATTTCTGTTGTTTTTTAAAGAATTTTTGGTCAGAGAAGCAAATTTCTTAAAGGTGTTGTGGTAATTTATTGAAAAGTTTGCTACCAAGGTAGGATGGCCCTTAATGGACTAGTTTTAAGTTAACTGAATCCACGTGTAAGTGTTTCTTTTATTCTAGTGTCATGCTTATGAAAGGACTCATTTTTCTGAAAGATATGACTGTTTTTGGACGCGAATATAATACTAAAAACCTGTACTGATATGCAAATGTAAAATCTGTGACTCTTGAAAAGAGGTCTACATGAGTCTTGACTTTCTTTTGCCAATGATTATTCTTACTGCTCTTTTTTGCATGTGAAACACTTTTTTGCTGTCAGTGTAATTACCCCAAAAAATTATACCGTAACACATGATAATGAAAATATGTAAAATATGCCATTTTTGTTGTTTTTTTTGTTCTATTTTTGTTTAAGGCATCTACAGCGCCTCGCATTGAAACAGGCGGAACTTAGTTTGGGTAAAATATACGCAATGTGAGATTTCCAGTTTAGTAAACGATCTACTTTTAAGCCAAGAAATTTAGACACTACTGTTTCATTAATTTTGTAAAGAAGGTAAAGACCCGCTGGATCAGGTACTCAAAAATAAGTAGCCTATATACACTTTAACAGGTTATCGATCGAACAATACACCTATAAGAATAAAGAACATATTGGACTTTTCCCATCGAGGAGCCTGCAGTAATTACGTTTGAAATGTCCTGGAATGTAGTTACATGGAAGTAAGTTTTGCTTAAATACGAGTATTCTGAAAACATTTGCGGACAAGGATTTTTTTCGATCCCGTAAACGTTAGAATATTACGTACTGCATGGCACCGCGGTGACTCGTTTCCTGGAGTTCTGAGGAATGCGTCAACGAACGGATGGGCGATGGTTCGTCCATTAAATGGAATTTTCCTGCAGTTGAGACAACAAGCCGCTGTTCAGATGTGCTAAAACCAGTGCTGAAGTTAACAGTAAACACTTTCAGCATTTACTTTGTAAAGCGTGTGATTTGCCTCGAAAAAAAAAGTTTCCTCGGAGTACCCGTGACCTTTTGTTTATGTGAATTCATCTCGTCTTGCGTGGCCGTTTCTCGAAATTGTATCCTGGGAGTTGTGTTTCGGAGGACCTCTGTACACTTCAACGTTCACTTTACCTTTTTAGTATTCGAGAGGCGCGCACTGTCTAACACGCTTAAAACAAACCTTTGCATAAACATTATTATTTTAGTGGCGCGTTTGGTTCGCCAAAAAGGCTTCTCATTCGTAGATGTTGAGATACCGGATGCAGTGTTTAGGTTTTTACGAATTTAGAAGGGTGACGTAATCTTGTGGAACTAAAAAAAAGTATGAATATTTTTAATTCACATATTTTTAGGCATTATTTATACGTGCGAGTTATTCGAAATGTGACTTTGACAAAAGGTGCAAAACAGCTTGAAAGAGAAAAAAGTAGAAATTTTTCTATTATTCTCCCTTGTGGAATTTGCGGAAGGAAATAATTTATTTGCTAGAAGGAATTCGTATGACAACAGCAAATAATTAAAGAATTTCAGAAAAATATTTCATGGTATGTTCAGGGCCGTCGTTACAAAGCCGTGTGGTGTGTGTATGTGTGTGTGTATATAAGATATAAATCGCTACATAAATGGCTTATTTCTGTGAAGTTCTTTGCGGGAATTTTGATTTATGATTAATCCTGGCGTTCCGCACGAATAGCTCTATTTTATATATGCTATTCACGGTAAAATGAGCAAGCACTTTTGAAAGCCCTCTCATTTGGAATAATACCCAATAAATATATTTTATTTTAGCTTTAGACGTTAACTTCCGGGTGCAGTGGAATATACATACTGTGTTTATTACTTGCATGGCAATATGTACTTTAAAATGTGGTTAAAGGGTAAAAAAAATGGCTGAAAGGAAAAACTAACTAGGGCCTCACTTTACCGTGAACAGCCTATAAGAGGTTTTGCGTGATGGAGGTATCGGAAAGGGCAGTAAATGATTAAGAAGAATGATGTTACCGAGCGGAACCTGCCTTCCATATCTCGTTGTTACCTTGTGACGAGCGCTGGACAGCCGTGACGTATGTGAATAATTAGGCTGCGGTGAACAAGGGAAACCCCACATCACAGCTGCCAGCGTAAAAATCCTAGCGGAAAATATTCCTCGCCGTGCTGCGTGAGGGAGGGGATTGTAAAGTAGCGGTCACTGAGCTGAGGCAATCAAGCAAACATTTCGTTACTGTGGATTCTGTGCTGCGGCCGCGACGTAGCTGTTGTGTTCTTCATTGTGATGCTCGCACGACGTGGAATTTATTTTTATTAATACAAAATATATGAAGCAAACATATTACTCCACGTTTGCAACTCCCTCCCCCCCCCCCCCCCCAACTCTCCCTAATGGTAAATATACGTACGATATATTTGAAAATGGTAATCTTGTATAACTAATTTATTTCTTCTTCTCTTCGAGTGTCTTCATTCTTTCGCTGAAGTCCTTTCTTCTTTCATCTGACCAGGTGTTCTTGGTATTTTTATTTTTGTGGTCTACAGTTGCTCAGTCTAAAGAGGTGCCCAAACAATTTCAGCCTTCTCTTGTGTATCGTGTCTGTAACATGGTGGAGGTACTGTTTTATTTATTTATTTCACTTTTCTGTAAAAAAAATTGTTTATAAAGATGTTTTGATTAATGACACGAACCCGTGTAAAAACTAATTTTACAGGTCATTTAAAACTAGGAATTAGACTTTTAATGTGGACAGTTTGTTAATTTAATGAAATTTTAAGGTATACAGAAACCCATCTTTTTTGGACTGCATATTAATGGCGTCGTTTATAAATTCTCTGTCGTAATATATAGAATAAGTTGTAGTGTTCTCCTTTGAATAAATTTTTAGGCTTTTCATTATGTTCATGACTTTCATGTCGTTAAGAATTCCATTATCATCAATAATGAATACATAAATAATCGCGAAGAAACTCTGGTAAGACTCCGCTTGAAAATAAACGCGCATTATCTCAAATATGTTATGTAACTGTAGTAAAATTTTCAAAAAAGAGATATATGTTATTAAAATTAAAGCAATGTTGTATAGACAACGTCAGTTAATACTGCGAATAAAATTTACGAAAAATAATACATTGAGCAGCCATTAAAGTAACATGGACCATGTAACTTCTTCTACTAAATGTTCTGGTTCTTCCAGTAAGATAATATCCTGACAGTTCAGGCGTGGACCGCCACTAGATCCAGGGGAAATAAAACAAAACAGTAACCGTTTCCCAAAATATTTGGACCTTCTGTTATCTAAACAAATATAAAAAAAAACTTCGCTGGCACTTATTCTGTAATATTATGACTCCCGCAAACTTCTTTCAGCCGACTTTATAAAGACAGGGCTTGGCAGTTGGTGATTTAGTCACTCACTTGCAAAATTTTCTTATATTTTCTATCGTGTAATTTTTACATAACATTGTAAGTGACTTTTCGTGTGTGTTTTTTTTTTTTTTTTTTTTTTTTTTTTTTTTTTTTTTTTTTTTTTTTTTCCGTTGTAGAATTTCCTTGTAACTTGTGCATCTTTTAATATTATGGAAATAATCCATGACGCCATATATTTGTAGGGTTATTTTTCTCACATGCTGGGGAATTTCTCGCGTCTATTTTCTACAGTAGAAATAATTAACACGACCATGTTCGAATTATTATTTGCAACGAAATAAGCAAAGCAAACCTAAAATCTAAAATGAATGTCTCAATTTTGTCTTAAGTGATGTGTCTTACTAAGGAGTGAAATAAATGTACTGGCATGTGCTTTCCTTGTGCATTATTTCGTATTGAAACTTTTAAGGCATCGGCCGTTTACGAGTCGTGGTTATGGTTTTTATATATAATATAATATTAAAAATAAATAATATATATGCTGGCCCGTCGACAAGATTCCTGGGTGTAGCACCAATCTTGGAAGGATATCCCAAGAAAGGATTGTTAACAACGATGTCTTGAGAGCCAATAAGGACGAAGCTAGGTGGAAATGGAGCGGCGCTGGAATGCAAAGGCGGGGGAAACGGAATATCCCCGAGAAAAACCGCCTACCAGTGGCATCGTCCGGCACGATTCCCATGTTCGAAAAACCCGAGAGCGACCCCGCCTTGGTGGGACAAGATCGCTCTAGCCGCTACAACCCCCCCCCCCCCCCCGTCGTAAAGATGAGATAATTAATGTTGGCTTGAATTTTAGATCATCGCTTTTAGAGTTGTAGTAAGCGGAAAGGAGTTAATTGTATCAGAAAGTGTTATTTATTTGCTGTTAATATATTTTGTATTGTGTGTTTCAGATGTCTAAACACGGCAGTAAGTGCAGCTAGCGGGAGCTACACGTCCTGTCGCATCCCGGATGGATGCTAGACAATGTATGTGGAGGACTTGAAGAAGGATTTCTATAACGTCCTGGTTGGCAAAAGGATCCTGCTTCTTGTCAATTACGACATTGACGCAATATGCGCTTGCAAGATCCTTCTTCACCTGCTGCACTTCGAGAATGTTCTGTACACGCTGGTGCCGGTGCAGGGCCTCAGAGACATGCAGGATGCGTTCGACGCCAACTCGGAAGTGAAATATGTGGTGTTTATCAACTGCGGTGGCACCATCGACATCGTGGAGGCTCTGCAACCCGTCGACGATGTCGTCCTTTTCGTGGTCGACAGCCACCGGCCCACCGACGTGTGCAACATTTACAACAGTGAGCAGGTGCGTCTTCTGGGGCGGCCGGAGAACGACGAGAGCATTCCTAGCTTCGAAGACCTGTTCCGCGACGACGGCTCCGACGAGGAGCAGGAAGAGGATGTTGACGCGGGCTCGGGAGAGGACGGAGAAGGCGAGTCGAGGAGGAACAAGCGGCTCCGCCTGGACGAGGAAGCTCTGATGAAGCGGCGGGAGCGACGGCTGTGGGAGGAGCAGCGCAACAAGCTGCTGTTCGATTACTCACAGTTCAGTTACTACGGACGGTCGAGCGCGGCGCTGGTGTTCGAGCTGGCGTGGAAACTGTCCAAAGACAGCACGGACCTGCTGTGGTGGGCGGTGGTCGGCGTGACGGAGCAGGTGCTCATGGGCAAGGTGGAGAACCAGCGCTACGTACTGGAGACAGGCGAGCTGCAGAGCCACGTGTCCCGCCTCGGCCGGCAGTTGGGCGCCGAGGAGGAGTACCGCAACACCGCCGCCAAGATCACGTACGACAAGGACCTGCGATTGGCACTGTACCGCCATTGGACCGTGGAGGCGAGCCTGCGCCACTCGTGGTACACGGCCTGCCAGCTGCGGCTGTGGACGCTGCGCGGGGAGAAGCGCCTCTTCGAGCTGCTCGCCGAGATGGGGCTGCCCCTGGTGCAGAGCCGGCAGAAGTTCCGCGCCATGGACTTGAACCTGCGCCATGAGTTCCACGCCATGGTCGAGAAGCTCGCCGGAAAGTACGGCATCGACGACATAGTCCACGTCACCTTCACCTTCCAGTACGGCTTCGGCAACTGTTACTGCGCGTCGGACGTGGTGTACGCGATGCTGGCCGTCCTCGAGTCGGCGGCGAAGAACCGCAGCGGCTGCGAGCGCTTCATGGCGGCGATGGACTGCCTGTCGAGGACGCGCAAGGACATTTTGGACGAAGGCATCGAGCAGGCGAAGCAGCTGCTGGTGTGCATATTCAAGCAAGTGCAGAACTTGCTGGACATGCGGCAGGTGATCTCTGCCGGGCCCTTCGTGTACGTGGTGCTGCAGGAGGGCGCACTTGACGTGAGGCCCTTCTCGCGGCCGCACTGCCTCGCGCTGCTGGCGCAGTTCGCCCTGCGTGCCTATGTCGCCACTGCGCGCAACAAGCGAGCTCCCGCGCTGCCCATCGTCGCGTCCGCGCCCCTCGACACCGACGAGGGCACCTGCCTCCTGCTCGGCGTGCCTCCCATCTCCGAGGACTCTCCCCGAAGCTTCTTCGGCAAGGCGTTCGAGCAGGCTGCCGTCGAGACCCGCTCCAGAGTCTCCCTTGACTACTTCGACACTTCTGTCATTCAGTTGAAGGTCGAGGACCGGCCAAAGTTCTTTGATGCCCTCACTGCTCTTCTAGGTTGATATATTTAGTTTGTACAGATAGAACTGAAATATTTAACTTAGATTGATATTTTTGTACATAACGATTCTTTGGTGTAAATAGTGATTTAAATTTTATCAACTCAGTCTGAACTAGTCTTTTTGGTAAATTTATTATGAGTACTCGGTGATTATTTAATTATTGAAAGCTGGCAGCACATCATGTTTTTTTATTTTAAGTGGTGTTAAGTAAAATACTTTACAAAATCTGTCTAAATTTTATGGTCATTGGCATTTCCCATTACTCATTTTCGTAACAATATAATAGGTTATTGTCAACAACTTTTTATGAGAGATGCTTTTTCAAAAGAACACTGCTTTCTGCATTTATTTAGTCTTGATATGTTATCTTGTCGAAGAAAATGTATTTTAGCAGTGATTCATTTTATTCTTCTAAATACAAATAGGACTAATATTACATGTTTGCATGATAAATTTAATTAAAACTGCATGGTGTTTAGTAGTTGTATGAATGAACGAGCCTAAATAGATATTGCACTATGGAATTGAAGCAATTTGTACGTTTCAGTGTGCATAATAATTTCAATCTGTAGCTCAAAAAAAGTTGTACATAAAAATACTCTTAAAAGTTTACGACCACTTAAAATGTATTATATTTATATATTTTCAGCGATTTGTTACAAATACGTTGAAAGATTTTGAATTTTAATGATAATGGCAATATTTTTAATATATTTATTACTATGGTACTTAAGTGTATGCTTTCACAGAGTTTCAGGTTACTTTAAATGAATGATGATGTTAAGATATTTGGAAACTTTGCCTGGTCAAAGCACACTAATATCGTACGAAGACAAACATTATAAAAGATGCAATTGCATTTGTTTTTAAAGTTTTGTAATGTAAATTCATGCAGTTCCCTTTTTACTGCCATTGTAAAATATCAGGCGTTCAGAACTGTTATCTCTCTAGTTAGCTAACAAATGTTAGGTCTTGCCACCTAAATTCAGATATTTGTTTCCCATACCTTAGAAATACTCTGCCCTAATTTGTCTGTAAGCTTTGTTATGCCTTCACCAGCTATTTTTTCAGTTCATGTTTGATAATAGGGGTCTCCTTGCACTTTCATTTTATGCACATTACTTCCTAACAATCGTTGCAAAACCATCACCGTGCCGAGTTATCTAGTGAAATTTGACCACGATGGTTGCGAGGCTGGTGTGCTGGACTCAGACAAATGTTGTTTCTGATCACTTTGCGAAGAACTGTAGCAGACGTTGCAGGTGGTCAATGGGTTTTCGTAGGGTTCCATTCCATGTCACGACCCCTCCTCCTCCCCCTACCCATCCCCCCCTCCTCCGCATCCTCCCCCTCCCCCCCTCCTCCGCATCCTCCCCCTCCCCCCCCCCCCCCCCATCAAAACATCTCGCACTTCAGAAACATATTGTATGACTGTTTCACATCACCCGAGGTACATTCCCACTAGGTGTTCATATAACTTTTCTCATATGCACTTTTCAATGTTGACAAATGTATAGATCATTTCGTCTTGAATTTTAGTTTTTTATTATAAAACATTACGTTACTAGTTGTCACATACTTTCAAGCAAATTTCAATATAAAGTTTTGAAAGAATGCTAAGAGGTCTAAAAAAAATAGTGGTCCACTTTTATTCTCTTGCAAACTTGCAGGATATTTATATTTTCTTTAAATATATTTACCCCGATAAAAAGTATTACATAAATTCACTAAACAAATGTTACAAAAGATATGTTTTCAACTTTAGTAAAGGCAAAAAAATTGGATATATTGTACCAACCAGTCTTAAAATGATGTTTTCTGTAATCTCTTGTTTATATTAGTCACAAAATACTATGCAAGGGAACTGCTATGGGTAGCTTGCCGATTGTGCCAGTAAGTCCCCTCTCAATTCAGCTCTAATCCATATAATTGTGAACTCGGATTGCGACTTCTGCCGTGAAGTGGAGACATGGAGAATTGCTTGTAGACATGCTGCAGTTTCAAATCCTGACGGACTAGACAGTTGTGTAGCCCATCAGGTATAAGTTGATTACATACTAGTTGCTGCATAGTCATTTAGTCATACCTGAACTGAGAAATTATTTTTGTTTTTCTGTCGTCCTTCCCATACTATGTGTAGTGATTTCTAGTGTTATACAGAAATGGAGACTCTTCAGCTGTGTGCTTACACTTTCAGCCAATCAGCCGCAGTTTGAAATAAGATTATAAAATATTCTTGATGTATGATGATAATATTTAGTGTAGTTGTACATGAGAGTTTCACACTGCAGGTTTTCACACCCAACGTATCGTGCCCAAAAAAAAATTTTAATTAAGGTGGTGATTTCGCCCATACAATGTATTACGTGAGGATCAAATTCCATGTAAATTATTATAGGCTGAGGTGACAGCTGAATGTTATCATTGACTGAGATTGTCGCCACAGAGGCATCAGACGGGAAGTGTACACTCGAGTGTGCCGCGGTGGAAGAAGTGTGCACACCTTATCAGCACACACTTAACATGGTCAGCTTTGCCACTATTGTAGAAAGTACAAATTTTAGTATTTAAGTTGCTCAGAAGGCTACGATGGGCAGTATTCGTGATGCAATTAAAATTTTTGGCCTGCATAATGATCACCTCGTCATTCAGTCTGCATGGAGCAATTATATTTTATCTGTACTCGTGGTTTGAAATTATCAATACAAAAAAAAACTATGAAGGCTTTAAAGTAATAGGTTTTTGAGACTTTGTACATAGTTGATTTGTGTCAAATGGAAATGTACTCTCTGACTTAAATACTAACTTTTTGTACAACATGGTACGAAGGGCTGAAAATTTTAATGATTTGCATACGAATTTAATAGTTAGTATTTGTAAGTTACAATTTTATCCTGCACTATTTACAATAATTTGTATAGCCTCTAACTATACTATTGCATTTTTTTTTTTTTTAACTGAGCTGAGTGAACTGAATTTACAACCGAAACGTACCAACGTAAACAGTGGAATCCATTCTGTGATGTCGGCCAAGTATACCCGGAGTGTACATAGGTACACTCGTAGCCTGATAAAAGTGCGGAAAAAATAAGTGGAGAAGGCTGTGAATAATTTCCAAAAACAAATCTGCAGAATTATGGGAATTTTGTTTTAGCTACTTCTAAAAAATAATGTAAGATATTGTAATATGAATTTCATATAAATTTAATGTAATTTTGCGTGTAGTTTTATTTTAGTTTTAACAGTCAAAAATTATTACCTAACTCCAGTGAGTTAAGTATTCGTTTAAAGGAAAATGCTTCGTCACGTTCCTTGAACTAAAATATTTGAAGGTTAAAAGTGGATTTTAATTGGGTGGTTTCTTTACAACACTTAGATAATATTAGGAAACCGAAAAATGTATGGATATAAACAGCGTGAACGCCCTTGATGAGGTATTACGATGAATTTTGTGAATAAGTCATGTTTGGGATTCGGTACTTTGCACATGCAGCAGCGAATTGTTTTCAACACTTCAGGTGTACTCGGTAGATCCGAGGATGATTGTTGAGCGATTGCGCTAGCGTTACTGTGACTTCCGGAGGAACGACGTCATACTTAAGTGGACATACAATATGCTTTTTCTCCAAACTTTAATTTATCACGTCAATGAGGAAAGTGTCGAGTTAATGTGTTGCAAAGATACCTCAAAAAGACGCCTGCCAAAAATCGAATAAGATTATAAATTAAAATTTAGCTTGGGGCCGTGCTGGAAATCGGTCCACAGAGATTTGTCATTGTGCGGAACATGGGACGCAAATTTACGCCCGCCAAGCCAATATGGCTCCAATTCCCGATGGAGTCTCATCCTATTTTCGCATGTGGAGAACTGGACAGACGTCGCTGTTGGGATTTCTCGGAGTATTGTCTTTCTCTTCCGTACATCCCGCCACTTCTCCATCCAACTTGACCGTCATGAAAGCTAAGGCGTGACTGTTGAGTGGCCTCCAAATATCTTGAAAACTACGACAATACTATGAAT
This sequence comes from Dryococelus australis, assembly GCA_029891345.1. Lineage (NCBI taxonomy): Eukaryota > Metazoa > Arthropoda > Insecta > Phasmatodea > Phasmatidae > Dryococelus > Dryococelus australis. The sequence continues at coordinate 128,004,181 of CM056995.1, read as the reverse complement.
AGAATGTCGGTCTCACGTTCATTTTTCTGGTCTGGAGGAAATATACACAAGCAAACACCGCTGTTTCTAGTATTGAAATTTTCTTGTACGTGAAGTGGGCAACGATTTCAAGAGCAAAATACGTTATTATAAAGCTCGTAGTTTCCCAGTCAGGTTCCATAGCCGTCGGTTTAACTCTCAAGTTGCTGTTCATAAGCACCTGAACTACTCTGGTGTAATTAATTCGGATCTATAGGCTGTGAATGGGCTTACATTTATGATATTCTTTCACTAATTTTGTTGGAACTGGTGCTCTAGGAGCGGAGCAACTATAAAGGAGTGAAGTTTCGCCTTCGTCTGTTCTTCAACCACCGCGAATGTCTGCAGCTGATCAGGAGAGAACTTCTTTCACCATGCTTTAACTACGAAACTTTTAAGCAAGAGTGTGGAAAGATTTGGGTGACTCCTAATATCGAGGTCTTAAGAGAGCCGATGAGGGTTAAGTGAGGTGAGTGTGGAGCAGCGCCGGAATGCAAGGGCGGGGTAACGGGAGATCCCCGAGAAAACCCGCCGAACAGCGGTATCTTCCGGCACGATTCCTACATACGAAAATCGGGAGTGACCCCTCCGGAAATTGAACCCAGTTCACCTTGGTGCGAGGCGAGTAGTCTAACCACTACACCATCGCGGACCCCCCGTCAAGAATGCAACACTGACAGATTCGAACGTGTGTACTTAAATATGTACACACAAACTGACCATAGTTCCAGCCCCTTATATGTTTTCATACTCTTGAGCGTGCTTCACTTTGTAGCCACTACGTACGAGGTAAAATTGTCTCTTGCCTCCGCTCCACGTAAAATAGTGCAATAATAGCGTTGCTTGTTCAGTCGGCCTGCAGGCTGGCTTAGTTCTTTCGCGAAGAACGGATAGACACGTATCACACGCCATAATTCTGCACTGATTTCCGTATTTAAAATTGGTTCTACGATCGTTAAACAGCAATACATTTTTATTCCCTTATCGCAGTCCATATTTAAATTATGTTTTCCTCTCAAAAATGGTAGAAACTTGACACAAAGTATGCGCAAAACCATAATTCCAAGGAATAAAATAGAAGGATATGGTTAGTGTGTATCCTCAGACTTATGCATTCAGTATTAGTTACAACTAATTTTTATGGTAAACTTGAGAACTCACAGTAGATAATAGTAATTGTAATGAGCGTCAAGAAGATGCAAGCATGGGTTCCTGAAAACTTCGTGTCTTTGCTCGGCGAGAAAAAAAAAAACCCTTCACATGGCTTAGTATATATTGACGGTGCGCATGAGCGGCGGGAAACTGTTAATGCTAGTACTATTTTATGTCTGTCTGCGCCGCCCAGGGTCCACCGAATCATTGCCAGAGGTGACGTAAAGCATATTCTGTTGCTCCCCACACCATGATATAGGCTATTCACGGTAAAGTGAGCACTTTTTAAGGCCCTGCTAAATTTTTCCTTTCAATTAATTTCTACTTCTCCGCCACTTTTTAATGTAAACATTGAAATATGACTAATAAACACAATCTCAAAAATTAACGTCTCAGACTGCAATAAAAAATATTTATTAGGAGTTAATGCCTTTTGGAAGGGCCTTAAGTGCTGACTTCACTGTGAACAGCCTATACCAGGAGTAATGCCGATAAGTGTCTCCAGGGCATTGGCAGAATATGTCTTCTCCTCTCGTCGCTGAACCGAGTTTCATCTGCAAGCAAGACTCAACACTCGCCATCGTTCGATTCCTACCAGTTGCTGTACCACTCTAAAAACCACCATTTCTACTCTGGTGCTAACAGCAGCGTCGACCGGGACTTTCACGACGTATGGGGCTGCCCTTACGTACCCAGTGGTTCCAACATCGGGCTACTGGAATGCCCCACGTGCCTGGAAAGTGCACGATACATCCACCCGGCCTCATGAAGAATGTAGCCTGTAAAACTCTTATCAAGAGTAGGCAGTGCTGTCTTAAATGCTCACTGTGCTCTGCGGCCTTCCTTCACTGCGTTGACTGTCTAACACTCCACACATGCCTTGTAACGCTATCACGATAACTCTCGTGGCCTCTCCAGACATCAAAGACTATTGTGATTGTTACCTTTTAGACACCCAGCGATGATAATCATGTGTATAAAATATGTCCGATTTGGACCATTCCTTCTGGATACTTCACTAATTTTGTCAGTCAGTGTACTACATTAAATTTAAAATTAAATTATGTCTTAGCCGCAAGCAGTTTAACACACAACTGGTATAGCCCCATTACATTTTACTTGCACCTCAGTTGAAAGGTCTTGTATTTGTGATCATTGAAACGTATGATAAATCATTTATGATCCGTTTTAGGATGTCGCAGAGATGTTAATTCGATGAAAATACCAAATTATTGGAATTTTACTTTAACCATTTACTGTAACGTGATTATGGAAATGTACTATTGGAATGTTTTGTCTAATATATATTTAAAAAAGAAACACAAGTTATATTTTGGCTGGACGTAATATAATTTTTCAAACGGTTTACCCGAGGTTGGCTACGTGATTATGGAAACTTTCTGCATTTATTAGGCTCACGTTGCGTTGTAATGGAGCAAATTTAAAAGTGAAAGTAGTTCGCGTACTAATGAAACGAGCTGCTGCATTGCACATAACGTGAAGTTATAATTTGTTGTTTATATTGACACATACTAGGTGTAAAAAATTTACCGCTCGGGCGGTATTGATGTGTATTATAATGTGCTAATTAACACACACGAAAGAGTCGGTGTACAATTACAAACTTAGGTACATGTAAGAGTTCATCTGTGTCTTACAGCTGCCTGCGTATTATTAGTGTCTTGAGACCACATTGGCGCAAAGCACGAGTCCAGTAAGCCCCCGTAGTAAAACTACATAATTAGAGACAGGCTTAATTATAAAAAAGTGTAGTTTTAAAACAAGAAAATTTAATTTACATTTAAACTAGGCTACAACTTATTGGACAAAGCCTGGTCAACTTGTGGCCTGGGTCAGAGGCGTACCCAGAATTTTTTTCGGGGGGGGGGGGGGAGGCTGATGAGTATTAGTTTTGTCACTAGTAGTACATTGTTCACAAGTCACAGTGGAAGGATAGAAAGGGAAATGAGGATATAAAATATGTCTCATATGGGCGATAACAAATATATTAATATAATGAATGACCTGGCCTCGGTGTTTTTTTTGGTAACACGTATAAAGATTTACTTTTAGTTGTAGAGTGCAGTACGTCCAAAACGTTTGCTGTATGATTTTTGTATTTCAGTTATATGTTGTAAGGAAAAGGTAGATTGTTGCGGTGAAGTCTTGCCACACCTTCACTACATCCGTAGCTGTTTGCGAAAATGTAAATACGTGACGTCTTGCCTCCGATGTCTGTTCTATCCTCACCAAGATCGTCTTGCGGAGGAGGGGGCTGTGTGAAGACGCGTACCGGATGCCAGGTGGGGTTGCAGTACCCCCGGGAGGGGGGCAGGCGGGTGGTGAAAGTGTTTGGTCCGTGGAGAGGAGAGGATGTCGGTCAGTTGGCCGCCGAGTCCCGCAGCTGCCGGTTGCACGAGAGAGTAGTCGCTACGTCGCCCGGTGTGCGCGTCTGTCAGCGCTCGAGATGAGGCGTGTTCTGGTGCACGGGTGAGTCAAGCTACTATACCTTTCTACCATAGCCATTTTGGGTAACATTGTACTATAATTTTTCTTTTATAACGAAAAATTTAGTCTCCACCTTGATGCATTCTTAATAGTTAAATATTACGTTTGTAGGGAACATTGGTGGTGATCTTAGAATGAATAGCGCAATGGGGGTGAATGACTAGATGGAGATTTTTCCATGAAAACAGGACTGAGCACGGATAAAAATAGTAATTTTTCTTGTGCTGAGTCCAGTTTTTCCATGACGGACATCTGCATCGCAATGACGAATGTCCAGAAATCTCCATCTGAACATGGTAGTGTGAAGGTATTCCCCGAGTCTTCATTTAAAATAAAATTAGGCAAGTCAAAGTTGCCCTGGTGATACAAAGTTGCCACAGGGAGCGGGGCAGGGTTGTAAGTTCAGCGATAACGTCTCTGCTCAGCTTCCGAGTCCGGATTATTTCATGTACCTAAGGTGTGGTAGAAGTAGAGTGGCTGTTCAACGTGCAGAGTTCATTAAATTACGTGCGCTATCGAAATTGTCAGAAAAGTACACGCGACGTTTCATATGAAATGAGGATGCATATACAGGTTGTCAGGTAATTCGCAGATACGGACTGCAAATCTAATCAAAACTGAGTAGAAAATACACTTTGGTAAAAATGCATAAGACCCTTCGTTTACGAGAAACACTACATGAAAGGTCCAAAAACCATTGTAGCAAACATGTAGTATTCCAATTAGATAAAGGTGAGAGGATGTGGCAATGATGCAACTAATGTGTCGGTCGTAAGACATGGCAAGGGAACGAGCCGAGCTCAGTATTGCCAAAGAGGTCATGGAGTTCACATGCAGTGAATTCTGAGACATGGCTATGGCCAGTGGTGCGTCCGGCGGTCAAGCTCCGTGCATGCTGCATGCATCCAACGTGCAGAAAAGTGTATTGCTATGGGCAGAGCAAACGCCGAACACCTGATATGACGTTTCGACGTTTTGTATGTTGATGCTGTATGCTGTGCTTAACATGAAATAGTCATTTTATCTACTTTAATGTCGTTTTTTCGCGTAAACTTAAGGGCATTATGTTTTTTTTTTTTTTTTTTTAACCTAAGAGTACTTTTTACTTAGTTTTGACCACAGACTCGTGTGGTGCAGTCAGTACCCGCGAATTACCTGACATCCAAATGTCCTTCTACATTTCGCTAAAATTAACTTTTTTTTTTTTAAGTATTAGGCCCCCTAATCCTATTTCAAAACTGAATATTTCCGTTTTATATGCTACATAGTCATTTTGCAAAAAGAATCTCACAAGACCGTTGCAATAATTACTGGCTATAGGGCGATGTAATGAAAAGTGTCTAACGAAGTTAAGAAACATTTTTGTAATTGATTTTATGCGCATCCATTTCAGCCACGAGAGTTAAGTTTTAATAAATAAAATTAACGTAGTCTTAGTGTATTATTAAAAATGTTTCTCAAAATAGTACTTTTTTTTTTTTTTTTCGTAATATGACTATGCCTATGCCCTTCTCGATGGAAGTTTTCTTGCAAAATGTGCTTTCGGAATTATCTAGAATTGAAATACGCGTAATAGTTTTATCTTTACACGTTTAAAGAAGTAAATTCGAGCAAGATTAGTATGTGTACAAATTTTTTTAAGAGTTCTGTATGTTGTACAGTTAAGTGCAGTGCTACATCTGGAAGTCCCCCCCCCCCCCCCAACTACTTCCATAAAATCCCTAATATAGTCTGTCTTAAGTCGCGCAAATAATTTTAAAATCCTGGATTTCTTGTTAACGTCGGTAGGTTTCGTTGTGAAAACTTCACATGCGTGTAGCGTGAGAAGCAGAAATGCACGTCGGCTAGCAGAAGTGTCAGAAAATTTTAATTTAATTTTAGTCGGAAGTCAGTGAACATATGCGTGCGGTTAACAGAAATGAAAAACTGCAACGTAGGGAAGATGAGTTGATGATGTACAAAACTTGGCAAATACTATAAATTACTTTAGGACACCTGTAATTTATTTGCACGGTAAGGAATAATTTTTTGAACAACCGAAATCTGTTCGTAAATATTATTGTTCATGTGATATTACAGCTCATTCTAATGTTAATATATAAATTAATGTCAGCAGGTGAAAACAGAATGCAAAAATAGTATCATCGTGATGACGCATGCGACATGGAAGTGAAAATATTTAAACTTTAGAAGTACGATACAGTGACGCTTATCGCGGTGGTGATTATGGTATGTGAATAAATGTGTGTGTACGTGAGAGAAGTCTTGGAAGTTCTGTTTTCCCTCCTCCCTCCTTCCCAACAAAACCTTTCTACGATTTTCATGATAGTCGCTGAATCATGAGTTGGATATTTTGGATATTTAGCACATGTTTGGTTCTGCCCGTAAAACAAACGTTTGAACGGAAATTTTGTTCTAGGATGTGTAAACTGCTTAGATGAACCCTGTTTTATTAATGTAATTCGTAACGCACGAAAACTTGACTACCTTGTCCCTAAGACTATGTGATTATGTAACTTGAAGTTCAGCATAGATTACAGGAACTGCATAGATAATGTTTGGAGTTACGATCTTCACGATGGTTGTTTGTGTTACCGTGACTCCAGGGGAATGTGTTGAAAGTGACGGGTATAACTACATACTGCCATACACTGTGCAAACTAAGGTCAAGGGGCCGGGGTCAACATGCATGCGCGCAAAGGTATTTGACCTTGACAACTTTGAGTGCAGTGTAGAGCATACAGTTTTATAAAAATATTTACTTTCTGCTTCTTGACCTAGTAAACCGAGGTTGCTGGACATACTGTCGGGAGAAAATACGTACTAGTGATGCAGGTTGTAAAGCTTCGCTGCAAACATGGGCAAATAATAGTATATAAGGTCTATGATCAAATTGTTTGCGGTGCCTCGATGAAATTCCGGATTGCCGAGACAGGAGTGGGATATTTCGCCTCATACAGCGGTGGACCACTCGCCAGATGTCCTTTTCCCTGTTCTCTGTGGCTCCAAGCGACACTAAGTAGTAGCGTCAGTACATGTGTAGTTTTTTCGAATTCAAATGTAAGGGTTGAACTGTGCATCGGAGCCTCGCGCGTTAGCAAATACATGGCGGAATCATGTTCGACTCCAGGTGACTATGCAAGTTGAGTTCTCTTGGGAAAGAATAGTGCCGCCTTAATTTCTTACCTGCCATTAGAAGGTCATTCCGTGGAAAATTATAAATGTATCGGGAGGCGGTAACGTAAAGCTGAGGGATTCGTCTCCAGTCGGCGATTTTAGAACAATACCTCGTATTGTAGAACTGATCTTTGTGAGTTCGCAGTCATTTCGAAACATTTCCAACAGTTTTCCATAGCAGTTTTATGAACATTCTAACTGCAAAATATGGAGATACTAATAAAAACCGAATATAAATAAAGGCTTGCCTACAATTATTCACTTGTGTTATTTGGGAGGGCCTGATCAATAATAATTCATCTCCTTAGCGCCCGGCGCCGCGGTGGTGAAGTGGTCAGACTATTCGCCTCCCACCAAGCGAAACGTGTCCGATTCCCGAAGGCAAGTGGGCATCGTGCCGGACGATGCCGCTGGTCGGCGAGTTTTCTCGGGGATCGCCCGTTTCCCCCGCCCTTGCATTCCGGCATTGCTCCATACTCACCTCACTTCACCCTCATCAGCTCTCAAGACCTCAATGTTAAGAGCCGGCCGAATCTCTCTACTCCACTCCTCAAAGCCCGATCACAAGATCGGCGTTTAATCGTGTAGCGGTCGAAATTTTGTACTTTAAACGATGGCCCTGTTATTTTATGTAACACTAATTGCTCCTCTTCCCTGTACTACGTTTAAGGTAGGTAGGGCTTAAGTGAGTTCATCAAAGACGGGGCAAATTACTCAGACAAACCGGTATGAGAAAGGAATTGGCTTGTATTGTATAGTCTATTCGCAGTTTCTTCGAACTATTTGAATCAAGCCTTTGGAAAATCGCCCCAAGTATGGCGTGTTTAGTTATTTCCTAAATATGCCATGTATAACAAGCATTTTATACCTCTGTTAACACGAAGGCATCATAGTTTTCTTTAAGTCGAAGTTTTTACTTTATTTTAGTTATGATATTAAAATAATTTATTTATAATAAAAAACAGTGAGAAAACTCGTATGTTGGTAGCGCCTAGGAAGAAATAGTTCCATGCAAAATATAATTACAATTGAGTGCCCACGAATTCGGTGCTTTGTCCTTTGGTTTAATTTTCCAGCCTGAGCTTAATTTGCACGAGACGGAGCAATATCCTGGAAGTAGAACTTTAGCAAGGCTTCAGAAAAGTGTGAAGTAATCGTGAATGGATTATATGAAGGAATTATCCTGGCATTTACCTGGAGTGATTACGGAAATCCATTAAAGACGGAAGTCAGGATGGCCGGATCGGGAATGGAATCCCGATCCCCACACATGTGAGTCGAGTGTGTTGCCATCAAGACCTACCATTCCACTAAGGCGGTTCACGATAAAGTGAGCATTTTTAAAAATCAACCTTAGAAAAAATTCTCTACTCATACCTGCATATATTTTAACAGGCGCAATGAGTGACATGTGACCAGTAAAGTTTGTAACGATGGAGGGGAAAGTAGTTCCATATATAAATGTCGAATAAAAAGTGTTAGGTGTGATAACATAAATTATTTATCCCGCTTTATGTATCTTTTAATGCATCGAAGTGTAAGAACAGTACATTTGTACAGTATTTGTTTTTCTAATAATTTAACAGCTTCACTTGACCGACGCATGAATAAAGTGATGAGGACCATGACAATGTTAATTTTACATAAGGCGGAATAATACACAATGTGTGTACAAGTAGATCTTAAGCATGGCTTCCGAAAGTGCTAATTTTACTGTGAACAGCCTATACTAAGTAATATTTCGGGAAACACCGTGTAAGCTGCATTTTTTGCGTGAAATATTTAGACACGAGAAAATAAAACTCGTCAATTGACGTGAAGTGTTTATTAAATGCTCTTTGATATCAGACATCGCCACAGACATCTATCAAGTTTTAAATTAAAATTTACAACCTAATCCTGGCATAGTACGACTCTCGCCGATACGGATGAAGTACGCAGTGCGGGAAAGTCATAGTTTATGAGTTCGAACTTCTCATGAGTAGTATTCGAGAAAAATTTCCGCAGTGGGAATTTAAAACTCATTTGTTCAGGCTTGGAAATGGTTAAAACAGCAGCTTAGCAATAAGCAGGTGTGAAGGATGTGTTTGTTTTTTAACACCTAAAAAATAATAGTTTCCCAAAAGTAATTTTGCAATAAAATATACCAGGGGACAGGCCCGCGTAATCCGTGGGCTAAGCCACCGTCGGTGAAGCAGGGATATCGTACGAAATAGTAGTTATTGTACAGAGTTGCATGGGAACTCTTGCGTGTGCTCGCTCGCACATCCCGTCCTGCAGTTGCAACGGGAATGTTGTATTTATGGTACAGTGTTGTATGGGAATGCCGGCACGTGGTCGCCCGTACCTTCCGAGACTTGAGGGTACGCGACAAATGGATTTATGAACTTGTGTACGATAATTATGGTACATCCGAACCCATCTTTTATGGTGAACACGAACCTTCAGCCTGGAACATAAACCCCCCCCGAAAGTGTGTGGTGTGGGGGGGGGGGGGTCGGCAAAGATAACTCGCCCCCTCTGCCCAGGGAGTAATATCGATCCCCTCTAGGCCCGTACCCCCAATCCCTCTTCGTTTGCGCGGCAAACTTTCGTTCTTGATTAATAGTATACAGACACATGAAAAGCTGCCAGAATAATTTCACGAAAATGTTTTTACAAGCATTTCAGATACTAATTTACAGGTTAACCGCGTTTTACTTTTTCCTGGTTGGCTCCTTGGTACTTTTCAACTGCTTTGTGCCTTAAATCTCCAGGACCTATCACGTCCCGAACTTACAGACTGTTTTCGACAACGAGCGAGAGTACTGTTAGGACTTTACTGTGCAATGAAAATAAGATAGGTTTCAGAATGATTGGTACTGTTAGGTATTTATTTTTGAACATTATATGTTACACGGCGCATGTGCCCACTTTGAAGACCCATCCAGAATCCAGGCAACATTGCAGTGATGAAGACCGCAGCGCGCCCGTGGAGTAGCTACTGGGTTCACGGTAAAGTTGACACTTTATAAGGCCGCACTTGAAAGTTTCTTTCAGCTTTTTGTATCCGTTTGCCAATTTTTAATACAAAAATTGCCATGTGACTAATAATTATAGTGTGTCCATTTCAGAGCTCTCGAAATTTAGGGACTGAGGCCGCAATAAAATATAATTTTTTTGTCATTATACTTACCACGCTCACTTTGCCATTATAGGCTGTTCACGGTAAAATTAGCACTTTTGAGACCTTTTTACTTCAGCATTTTTTTTATTCCTTAAGCGACCTTTTTAAATAAATATTGTCACGTAAGTAATAAGCACAGTGGGTCTATTCCACCGTACTTGGAAGTTAAGGTATAATACTAAAATAAAATATATTTATTGGCTGTTATTCCAAATGAGAGGGCTTTCAAAAGTGCTCACTTTATCGTGAACAGCCTTCAGATACATTTCGTTTGCAACTATCCTTCCGCACATACTGGAAATATTCATGGGTATGGGGAATTTTCCACCTTCGTAGCGTAAGGCTGCGAAATGAATGCTGGGATTTCCGCGGCTTTTTTATTCCACCATTAAAGACAAGTACGCCTACTCATCAAGGAATCGCCTATGACGAAAATGTGTGTCTGTCACCCACGCAACAGAAATATTACTCCTTACTGGTTGTTTCCCGAGCCAGTGTAGCCTATGTCAATACATTGCTAAATGCCACCAAGAATCCGTAAAATTTCTTCCACGTGCTGATGCTATTCGTATATGCCAGTCAATATCTCCTAGCTGATTTTGCCTATGCATGTGGTATTAAACAAAATAGTTGACTGCTTCACAAATACTGTAAGAAGCTTCGTAGCAAGACAGCCACGTATTATAAATTAATAAACATATGGTATATTTGACTCGCACTAGGGGAGTTCAGAGTTCGATACGGATCGAAAGCAACTAGAGGTAAGGGCTATTCAAGGTAAAGTGAGCACTTTTGGAAGCCGTCTCATTTGGAATAATAGTTAATAAATTTATTTTATTTTAGCCTTAGACGTTAACCTAGAGCGCAGTGGAATATACATACTGTGTTTATTACTTACGTGGCAATGTTTATGTAAAAAAGGTGTTTAAAGGATAAGAAATGGCTGAAAGGAAAAAGTAACTAGGGTCTCAAAAGAACTCGTTTTGCCGTGAACAGCCCACAGTTTTCCAAATTCCATAAAAAAAAAAAGCTTCTACCACAGCCAATAAGTTCGTGGACTGACTGGCGCCCCGAATGTAGGCAGCCACGCATCACAGTGTCCATCAAGTTACTATATGTACTACGTATAAACAGTTCCTTGATACCTAAATACTTTACCTGTTACCTTACCTAGTGTTGCTGGTAGAACGTTGCACATCCAAATAAATACGTAATAAAATTGCTGTGGAGGTTTTCTAATTTAGAATTTGAAATAATTTCTTCGGGCTTCATATTCGTCTTTAAGTTGCTAGCGGGTGCTTTACAAGACATATGGATTTAAGAACTTTATATCACATAGCCTAACAGTTGGCCGAAGTGAACAAAAATGGTCAAATATCTGACTGCTTCAGAGTGGGTGTAACGTTTTCGTCGAGTGTGGTCCAAGTCGGCATAGTAACACAACTCTTTGCACCAGTTGTAAATGTTTGCACGTACCAACTGTGACGGGGCCAGACACGCGTAACGGGACTTCCTTCAGAGCTGTCAAAACATTGTCTTTTTACTAGTTAGCCTCGGCCTTTCACAGGTATTGTACGTATTCAAGAGGTGTTGCCGACCGTGTTTGATCTTCTTGTTTGTTAACATACCTGACTCGTGTATCCGTGGTTATAAATACACTGCGAATAGTTGCACCTGTAGTATTTTTTCCAAGCGAATGTGGATAGAGATAAGTAATTATTGTCACCATGATTAAGTTAAGGGATATAGAATGGACTGTATAAAACTGACGTCGGATTGGAACAGTCGAGATAAGATTTCATGGTACATACATCGTTTGAATCTACTTTATTATTCTCCTGTGCCTAAGCACTATGTACCATTCCAGCAGTTTTATAGTGATATGTGGTATATTATTGATGTGCAGTAGTTATGTAATTTCTGATGACTTCACAGACTTTGCGGGAGATGTTGGTGTGTTCATTTTTGTCTAACATATCACGTTTACTTCCTTACTTGTTTCTTACTGTGCGCGTCGTGTTTTCAAACACCAGTTTTAACGTAATAGTAATAGAAAAATGTTAACCTATACAAGTGAAGTAGTTAATTTGCGATACTGTTTTCGTAACCTCGTCAGTCATCTCAATGCACGAGACTAGCGAAGGCACGACTTAACCTACTCCTGGAGTCATTTAGCATCGACAGTATTTAACAACTATTTCTTCAGTGGAAAGTTAGTTGAACTTTCAGCATCCTGTTAGCGCCCTGAGACCATAACCCACTTGGCACCTGATAAAATGACAAAGCGATGCAAAGCTCTATCTGGCTACGGCGTCGCTCTGGACAGTAAGTAGTGTATGACATTTTGCAGAAAGAATATGAAGAATTGGTATTCTTTCTGCGGTACTACAATGCACGAGATCAATACCTACGCATTTAGTGACGACGACCCAGGATTGATTTCAGTGGTGAGCCACTGAGCCTTCTACTCCTGAGATTGAAGGTTCAGTTCCTGCCACGAGAGCGTGGCGAAATTTTCCAAGTTACTTTTTTGGTGTCGTAAAAAAAAGGAAAATGTCTTCTACGGTAACTGCCTTACTTTCAATCTTATTCGTATAGCCCTATGTGCTTTGCAAACTTCAAATTTGTTTCCAGGAAGAGAACTCTGCCAGTTATGTCATCCAGAATGCATTTATCTTGTTTTGTGCAGTGCTATCCATGTACCTCCAAAAACAGACTGCCATATTCTTAGTGGAGAAGGGAGATTGGGGGGGGGGGGGGTTACACTCTGTATTTTAAGTACATGCGGAAAAGAAAAATTGGATTTTTGTACAATATACATAAATTATATGCCTATAAACTCAGAAGCGTTTGTTGCGTATACCCGTGTCGGCGACTTTCCTAATTTACAATGTGGTGGTCGATAAGTACGAGTTTGACTGGAAACATAATGCCCTCCTCGCGCTTCCTTCCTAAAATAGTGGAATCAAAAGTTGTGACATTGTGGATAAACAAAACATCAGTGTAATACTTTAGGAGTTCAGAGAAGACTATCGCTTTATTGGGAAATAGCCAAACCGCTGCAAAACCCACAGAAACTTTCCACATCGTATTCTGGTTTTGTACGACACTCGGTTAGACGAAAATACGTACATTAATTGTATTTTACCTTCTGCGGTGTTTTTCCTTTCACATTGTTGCTAACTTACTCTTTAAAGTTCTTGCATTTGTCCCGGCTGCATGCCCAGTCGACGTGTATATTTTTTCTAGCCGGTGCAAGTTGGGGCCGGCAACTCCGAGCCTGGGCTGTCATATCTTGGAAGCGCGTCCCACCCTGGCGAATCTGGTTCGATTCTCGGAGGCCACTTCCAAACTCCCGCTATTTCACGTCTCCGCTGCACCATTTCCACAAAACTTCACCGCCATCGACGCTAAAGACCTCAGCTTAGGTCTCCCTTACTGAGTCACCCCTCACCCCATTCCACCATTATCTTGTTTGTCTGCCAAAGGCCGATATACGCGAACGAATGAGGCCTCGTGTTTTTCTTGCTATATATGTAGACTTGAATATGGTTGCCGTCTCCATACGTATCTACTATTTATTCAAACAGGTAATCGCATGAAACATTTTAATGCACTCTTTGCTGTTTGTAATATAACTGGTAATTTTATTGAAACTTCTATTGAAGATGACTAAGCATTTTATAGGTCAGCGACATTGTGTTGCCACATCTTTACTTTACCACATCTTTCTGCAGGTTGGTTACGAAAATATTGCTTTTGGTTTTTACGTAATGGTTATAGCACCGACGAAAACTCCGCCATCCGGAATGGCTGTGTATTCTGCGAGTTTTTCCCTCTCTTCTCAGAAGCAAAACAAGTATTTTCGCGGTCACGTTGCGATTGCAAAAAGAGTTACTGTAACAGCTGGTAGCATGACCCTGGCTCGCAGACCGGGCAGAAAAAAAAAAACATTTCCTTGAAAGGATATTGCACTTTCTCTTGTAACGAAGAAAATGTCCGCATACTTCACTTAGATACTCCAGGTAGGTTTTCGCCAGCACTAAAAGAAGGCGCGATTTCCATGCAAATGATGTTTCCCTCTTAGTGACGTAGTGGGATGGAATTCTGCATTATCCAACTCCTAGTAGTTTTAAATTTTCGTTCGTTAGTCGTTTCCTGTCACTTCCAATTTTTATTTTTATCCTTATCTCCCACCCTCCTCCCATCCTCCACACCACCACCACTTCCAAATTTTGAATCAACGTGCCAACGGGGTTGTAACCAGATGGAGGGGAAATGGGGGACACACAGTATTTACTATACCAGTGTTCTGGCAGAAGCAGGAAACGGCAAAGAAACTTTACTCACTGTGCAGCCTATCGTGGGCTGGATCTCACGACTTTTCGAATGCTGCGCGCGCGCGCACACACACACAATATATATATATATATATATATATATATATATATATATATATATATATATATATATATATATATATATCTGTCTGTCTGTCTACCCGTCTTTAATACCTCTAAGTCCCTTGAAAATCAACAGAAATTCTTCAAATTTTGCAGAGCGAATCCTCGGGGTAAAACACAGGTCAAATTCGAATTTCAGCAAGATCAGATTACCTTTTACCTTGAAAACTCATTTTTAATTACTTTTTCCTTATGAAAAGTTGTGTGTGTGTGTGTGTGTGTGTGGCGCGCGCGCGCGCGCGTGTGGATGGATGATGGATGGATGGATGGGCGGCGGGACCGCAAACAGTTACAGATTAAGGAGCATTTCAACAAAACCCCCGAGGCCTGGCTGGGCTTCCGTCAACACCTCGGGAAGCTTCTGAAACGAGTTTTGGAAAGCCAGTCCACATCGCCAGTTACATTCTACCGTTGGAACAAAACTCCATCGAGAGGACGCGAATCTAGAGCTTTCTTATCCCAGAGCTACGACAAAAAAACTGTCAGTAACGAGGCTTCCCCACAAGCCGGGGGAAGATCAAACCACAAGCAGTTCTATGGCTTCGTACCCTCATAGTGAATCGTGATTGGATAATCTTTTGTGGTACGTCGTCCGCCTGGCTTTCTATCTCTGCCTTCATTCCTAGTTAAGAGAATAAATGTGCGCTTGCCAGCCGGGAAAACAAAAGAGGTATACAAGATACATGTCAGTTTTACTTTTACTCTCGTTTGTACAGAGAATCGCATTCACGAGGTTTTAACTGGCCTGTGCTATTCCGGGGAAATGCAGATTTTAATCAGATATAGTTATAGGCTATTCACGGTAAAGTGAGCACTTTTGAAAGTCCTCTCATTTGGAATAATAGTCAATATAGTCCATTCCCCATTGGAAGTAACTTTCTCGGAGCCCTGCTGAATATCTACTTGCAGGCCCGTTTCGTATCCTTCCGCCAAATGTAAACAAACATTGCCATGCGACTGCCATGTAGCATCTGTCAAAATAAATGTTTACATTCCATTGTGTGTGTACAAATGTTCGTATACTTTCGCTACGCCTAAAAATATACATTGAAATGTGACTTCTACTTTTATACCTGTCAAATGTGTTGTTTACTGTTTACAGCTTTTCAAAGGATTCTGTCGTATTCCAAAAACCATTCCGTACGAATATTCACAGTTTAGGCCTCTAACAATATTTTGGTCAGCTTTATGGCGTTTTAAAAATGCCTGAATTAACGACAGTTCTTACGGTTATTTTACATTAACTTATTTGTTTTCCACAACATAGTTGAATACATGTAATGCACGTTAGTATTTTGCCGCGACTATGTTTAACACTGTTACAACTACGAGGAAAAGGGTTGTACTAATTATCCTTTTGTTATTGATATGTGTTGGGTCATGTCTTTAAACGGACGGCCTCAGTTGGAATAAATATTAAAACGAAGGAACAACCAGTCAAACGAAAAAGGCACATTGAATCCAAGCACGCAACTCGTTTTTTTTTTTTTTTTTTTTTTTTTTTTTTCATACAAACTTTAAAAGATAGCGGTGTACATGAACACAAATAAGGCTACGATAACTTTTATTCCACTCATTTCTATGTATTGCTACTTCTGTTTATTAGGTTTATTGAAATATATCGGGCTGAACTTAGTATTTTTCTTCTGGGATTGTGGAAAATTACGTTACACGACTGTGTTTCAAATACCCAGGGCAAAGGTACTACGTTGTGATAAATAATCACACGTGATGTAAATAAATAACTTCGTCATAAAAACAGTTCACATTTGCAACGTATAAACAGTCCACATTGAATATTTGAAATCACGCACACACAGAGCCAGCGTAACTATCGCCAAACAGCCACGCCACGCAATTTCATACGCAGCGGTTAACGAAACACACCGTAACAGTGTATTTATTACTGTCGCGGAAACACAGATTTATCACAACTTCGTAACTTGCCTGGGTAGGTTTAAAAAACACTACGTCTACAAACGTGATGTAGTAATTTGAAGTATTTTTCGTAGTAAGAATAATTTGCATTTCGTTTGGCAAAAAGCAACACGCCATGTCATGGCTCGCCACGTTTGACAACTTCACATGGTAACTGTCCCGCCATCATATCTACATATATTAAATTAAATATTCAAACATTAAAATATCTTTTGAGTTGTAAATTATAAATTCAAAAATCATTATTTTGCTGTAATAAGTATGAAATATGCTACAATTGAAAATATTTATAATTTCCCTGGTTACTAGCGAAGTGAAATTTCCCGAATTTGAAAGAAACGAAGAAAGAGAGAGAAAGCGATAAGCCTCGCTCAGCAGACAGTTGCTTCAAAAATTGCTCTCGCTCGATAAAACAACACCTTACCATTACGGCCTACTCACGATATTTTCCGCTGTTATTTTAAACTGTGAAAATGAGATATGTTGCCATCGGGGCTACCTAAATATTTCAATAGGCACCGTTTAATTTGCAAATAGTGTACTAAAAAACTAGGTTAAAAAAATATGTTAAATGTAAACTATTTCTTACCGGCCGTTGCCAACACGTCGCTGCACTCGCTGTTGTCAATTCATATTTAAAAATAAATAAATATTACAAGTTATAGAATATATTAAGGTAAAGTTTCATTTATTCAATAATACAGTACTCTAAAGTTAACCATAGTGTTATATATTTGTGAAATACAGGTTATTGAAAAAACAGGTTGACATGTTTTGCCTATAGTGTTTTTTCAAGATTGATTTTCATAAGTCGCTTCCAGTCGGGAATGGACAATAAACACACTTGTCTAAACCGGTCTTTGCTCCTATACATTCCTTTAGCGTACACGATTTATGGCGTTAGAATTTGCTCTACATGCATGCGTCACTTTGGTAAAATATTTGCTCAAAAAGTTGGCTAAATCCATTGTCTAATATTGTTATTTAGTAGCATTTCTACGCTGACTACAAAATAATTATATACTTTAGTTCACATGTTTGACATTCATTTTTGTCCCGCGCTTTCCTATATCTTCATTATACAGGTTGGTGAATCACCTAAGATGTTAACCGCTAATATTTCCGGAACTGTTAAAGATTTTGTCTTCCTGTTTTCACTCAGATAAATTGTCATAAATACCTTACTAAACGACGTGTAGCATCGTGCCATAGGAATGTAAATTATTGAGATATCAACTTTTTTCTAACGGAACTATTGTCATATGTGCTGTTGACAACGTCAATCTGAAAGAGACGACTTCAGTGGTGTATCACTCCCCGAAATCGGATAAGTAGTTTCGGAGAAATAGGCAGTATGTAGAACATAGGATTTCACTGGTTGTACCATCAGATTGCGCGCCGTCACATGCGGACGTTCGTGATATCATGCCTGTAGGCTGTTCACGGTAAAATGAGCACTTTTGAAAGCCCTGCTTAAGATCTACTTGTATACACGTTGTGTATTCCTCCGCCTTATGAAAATTTTACATTGCTATGAGCCTCATTACTTTATTCATGCGTCGTTCAAAAGGAACTATGAAATTATTAATAATGTAAATAGTTTACAAATATGCTCATTTTTATACTTCGATGCATTAAAAAAACAAAAAGTGAAAATATTAATTTTATACTATCGCAAATGGTTACCTAACTCTTTTTATTTGACGTTAAGATACGGAACTACTGCCCATCCGTCGTTGCCAACTTTACTGGGCGAATGTCACTCAGTGCACCAATTAAGATATATGCAAGCAGGGGCATGACTTTTTTCTAAGATTCATTTATAAAATGCTCACTTTATCGTGAACAGCCTTTAAAAGGAAATACGTCACGACGTATCCGCCAGGCGCGACATTTCCTTATATCACAAACGTCCGATGTGACGGCGTGCAATGTGATGGTACAACCAGGGAAATCCTATGTTCTACATACTGTCATTTCTCCGAAACTACGTATCCGATTTCGGAGCGTGATACACCATTGAAGTCGTCTCTTTCAGACTGACGTTGCCAGCAGCACAAATGACTATAGTTCCATTAGAAAAAAGTTGATATCTCCAGCATTAACATTCCTATGGCACGACGCTACACGTCGTTTAGTAAGGTATTTATGACCATTCATCTGGGTGAAAACAGGATGACGAAATCTTTAACGGTTTCGGAAATATTAGAGGTGACTCACCCTGCAATGTCTTACTAATTTTGTGGTACCGGAAGAGTTCTGCATCCTATCTGGTGATAAGGTGATTTGTCACACGCCTCCTATTTTTGTGGACCTCGATTCGGTTCCAGTCAGAGATTTTCGTGTAAGTAGTATAGCGGCCACCATCTGGGTAAATGGGTGCTCCTGTTTCCCCAGCTCTCCGAGAAACCACTGCTGTAAAGAATTTTATGCTAAGCTTGCCAAGGCATTTTTCATTAACATTATTGGTTTCAAAAATAATATTTTCAATCTCGAAAATATATTCATGTGGAGCAAAGATAAAGCGTACAGACCAATTCCATATCGGCTATTCACGGTAAAGTGAGCACTTTTTAAGGCTCACTCAACATACATTAACCACTCATAAATATATTTTATTGCAGCTTCACACATCAAATTTTGAGAATGGTGAAATGTATATACTGTGTTTATTAGAGATATGGTAATGTTTATATGAAAAAGTGGCCGAAATATATAAATTGGCTGAAAGGAAAAAATTTGCAGGGCCTTAAAAAATGCTCACTTTACTGTGAACAGCCTATAGTAACAAAAACATCCTACAATGAGCGGATAGTCCAGTGGTTACATCACGAGCTTGTATGTTTCACTGATCAAGCTTTTTATTTTGCCATTCCAATTTTATCCGAAAGCTCTGTGAGATGAGAGTGATACAGCATAACAGCATAATTCAGTGGGACACTTTCCATTTCGTCCGTGGCCTTGTACTAAAACCGGAATGTATTACCTCCTTTTAAAAAAGCCCGCCACGACGATAACTGTTTGCGAAAAGAGTAAGATAGCACATACTAAGATTCAGCATTCGTAATCGGACAGTTATAGGCTGTTCATGGTAAAGTGAGCACTTTTGAAAGCACTCTCATTTTAAATAAGTCAAAAAATATATTTTTTTCATTTAGCCTTAGACGTTAAATTCATCGTCCTGTGGAATATACACACTGTGTTTGTTACTCAAATAGCAATATTTATTTTAAAAGTTGGTTAAAGTATAATAAATGGCTGAAAGGAAAAAGTAACTACGGCCTCAAAAGTGCTCACTTTACCGTGAACAGCCTACAGTTACCTTGCTTACACTGCCAGTTTTCGCAAGTGCGCGAATGCATGCTGCAGCGTATTGTCGTAACGAACTCACCTGGAAACGTACGCTGGGTACTTGCTATGCACAAGGTGAGGAACTGCAAATTGTTTTAAATGTCAAAAGACTCGTAACTCGCACGGAAAGTTTCCGAGGTCACAAACACTGCACGAATATAACTTGTCGGTTGAGTTCTGCAGTGAGCCACCAGTAAAGTGGAGCCAACAGACATTTGGACGCCGAAATATATTGACGAATAGTAGCAGTACAATATCCGAGCTCACACTGTGTTAGATAAACTAATTTAGAATATTTCGCTCTTAATATTTTTTCACCTTGCAGATGTAAACTGTTGGAGTTTTGAGCACTGAAAATGTTCTGTATGAAACGGCGCAATGTTTCAAGTTCTCATGCAGAAGCTTTCTCACTATAGGCCGTTCACGATAAAGTGAGCACGTTTGGGGCCCTAGTTACATTTTCCTTTGTAATTTTTATCCTTTAAGCACCTTTACAAAATAAATATTGCAATGTAAGTAATGAACACAGTATGTGTATACCACCGCACTCGAAAGTCAACGTTTAAGGCTAAAATAAAATATATTTATTGACTACTAGCTTTTACCCGCTGCTTCGTGCGCGTGTCACATAGTTCTATCCACTGAGCTACTGTGGCCGCACTATAGGGTGCTCTAGCCCCTGGCCAGTTGCGGCCTCACTATTGGGTTCTCTAGCCACTGAGCTACTGAGGCCCAACTATTGGGTTCTCTACCCACTGAGTTCCTGCGGCCCTACTATTGGGTTCTCTACCCACTAAGCTACTGCGGCCCCACTATTTGGTGCTCTAGCCCCTGACCAGCTGCGGCCCAAATATTGGGTGCTCTACCCACTGAGCTACTGAGGCCCCACTATTGGGTTCTCTAGCCCCTGAGCTTCTGTGACACCCTTATTGGGCTCTCGCGCCGCTGAGCTTCTGCGGCCTCCTTATTGGGTGATATAGCCACTGAGCTACTACGGCCCCACTTGATATATATATATCCATCCACTGGGTCACTGTTGTAGCCCCACTTGGAATAACTAGCCAATGGGCCACTATGGCTTTTTGGAAGGAAATGTTTACAGCCAATAGACAAAAAAAGAAAAGAGAAATGTCGAAAAAAAAATCTTAAGAATGCTTTTTTTATGCAGTAATCAATCCTAAGAAAAGCTTAATCCAGTGTATATATATATATAATAAGAATTTTCCTGAGGAATGAGATATGTCCCTGGAATAAAAAGTAGCCTATGTCACTCTCCGACCCTTCAACTATATCTGTGCAAAAAATCACGTCGATCCGTTTCTCTGTTTTGACGTGAAAGACGGACAAACAAACACACTTTCTGATTTATATAGTAGTAAGGATTATTCCAACTGAGACGACTTTCAAAAGTGCTCACTTTACCATAAATAGCCTATAGTTCAATTTAAGTGTATTGGTAACTGAATAAAAATCACGTCAGTGAATATTTGCAGTTCGTGTGCCGAAACGTGTATCACTTAACATATTTTAGACTTATCAACAAACACACGTGACAAGGGTCACGAGTATTTGCATGATTAAAACAAATACTCAATGATTCTGAAACAGAAGTCAAATAATGAATAATAAGTGGTGCTGAACAAGTATTCTAATAATAATAGCCATAGGTCTGCAATGTCACTTTGCGGCGATAAATCCCCCTAAACTGTTGAAATGTTGCGTGTTGGATACGCAAAATGTCAGGAAAGCCGCAAGTCCTGTATCTCCAAGAGATCGGCACAGCACCCCTTCCCACCCCCACCCCCTTTTTCTAAGTGCGTAATACGGATTCAGCAGTCTTAGTATATTCGCAGTCACGATCTTGAGAATGAGGGCAATACACGTGCAGATCACACACAGTAGCTGCTCCAAGTTGTGGTCATTACTTCATACAAGTACCGTAGCAGAGCAGACTTTAGTACGCGGCGTATAGTGCCAGACTACATAATTTCCTTAAGTAATTCTAATAAACTTTGGAAAAATGTGCTGCGCTAACTTCAAAATGAAATCATCAAATTTGTTACGTTAATTTTCATTCCAAACGCTTTCAACTTTATTCTTGAGGACAACAGATGACTCGTCTGGAAAGTGCCTGTTAAGGGTAAAAGTAGTGCTTTCGAATGTAATTTAATTACCGTGCGTTGATGTTTTCAGCTAAGAGTGATGAAAAATTATATTCTACTTGATGTATTATATTCATCCTCATGCTTGATCAGCTATTTATCATGTGACCTCTTACATACAGTACATACGTAATTGAAGTGAGTTTTTCTTTGCCTATAGCATCACGAAGGACCGTCGACCGAACGAGACTTCATTCAATTTAATTCTAGTTCTCGTTGATATAACTTTAATTGTTCCTGTTTTTATGTGCTTTATTAGGCAATAGGTTTATAAGGTGGCTTTGTTGTTTTAATACTTATATCAGTAATTGAACAACGTCGCTGCAAGTTGGAGACGACTTGTCACACAGTGGGAGCACCCGTAGGAAACCCCACTACTCCACGACAGTGACCCTCAACTCCCCTTCCTTCCATTCCACTCATTTAAGCAAAATAAGTCTTGCCAATACTTTAATTAACAGAGTTTAGACAGCAGCGTACAAAACAAATAACGCAGTCGCAATTAATTGCAAAAATTCAACCATCCCCTGATATTTATTGGAATACTAGATAATTAAACCCCAAAATTATGAGAAATGATTCAACAAATTGTTAGTTTTCTTGTATTTTATCTCCGGGCTTTTTTTTTATAAACAGCCCATATCAAAATTACAAGCATTATAAAAATACAAACGAGCTTTAAAATGTGTTACAGTTATAATAATTGTTATAAATATTACAGGATGTTACATTTAATAATGGATTCCCATAGCAATACAAACTTAGCCCAAATATTATAAGATTGCAAAATTACATAGTATATAAAAAGTTATCTTAAAATTTTCCCTACGCATACCCTACAAAATACCCTCATCAAACATGGCAGGATATACCTTTGCCTAGTTATGTTCTCATCGTGAGGTCTTCAGCCATTCTCTCTCCCAAGACGAAAGACAACCCCTTTTATAGTCGGGAAATACTTTAACCAGGTCCCCGGCCGAGTCACTCCGGATTTTCGCATGTGGGAATCGTGCCGGACGATGCCGTTGGTCGGCGGGTTTTCTCGGGGATCTTCCGTTTCCCCCGCCCTTTCATTCCGGTGCTGCTCCATATTCACCTCAATCACCCTCATGGGCTCCCAAGACCTCGCTGTTAAGAGCCGCCCAAATCTCTTCATTTCACTTTGACCAGGGCGTTGAACATCCCAGATGGTTTCGTTGTGGTTCGAGTCCAGTAACATTCAATTCCTGATGACATCGAAGGTAGTGTCGGACGGTTGCTAGACGCCATCCGCACACACGGGGTGAGGGTGGGGGCAGCCTCGAGCCTCCACGCCAAACAACGCACCCACATCGGCTCCAACGTCCACAACGACTAACGTCTAACGAGGAACCAACTACTGTAGGTAAACCTCAGCTCCCTCGCCGAACTATACCCGTGTTAGGACGTACAATTTCCTGCGCTGATATTATTGCTATAGGCTGTTCACGGTAGATGAGCACTTTTCAAAGCCCTGCTTGAGATCTACTTGTATACACGTTGTGTATTACTCCGCCTTATGTGAAATTAACATTGCCATAGGCCTCATCACTTCATTCGGGCGTAGGTCAAGTGAAACTTTAAAATTATTAGGAAAGTAAATATTTTACAAATCTGCTCATTTTTACACTTCGTTACATTAAAAATAGAGAATTTATCACAAATTGCTATCTAACACTTTTATTCGACGTTAAGATATTGAACTACTTTCCATCAATCGTTACCAACGTCACGGGGCGCATGCCTTTCAGGGCGCCCGTAAAAATATATGCAGGTAGGAGCAGTGACTTTTTCCTAGGGTTGATTTCAAAAGTGCTCACTTTTTCGTGAACAGCCTTTATTTAGATGTACGATGTTCCAGCACCGTCACAGATTGGAAAGGGTTTTAGCTGGTAAAGTCCATTGCATATACCCTAGGTTACGCGGAGGGGGGAGGGGTTCCACAGGAATATTAATGAATCGCTTCTCCAATACTTTTTTCAGTGAGTTAGCATACTCATGCACAGTACCCATGTAGTTCCGCTATCGCCTTCCAACCGAATATCACGTATTCAATTCTATAATATTGTTTGTTTACTGAAATGTGGTGGGCAACAGCACCAGGGCAAGTACATTTATATATAATATATATATGTATATGTATATGTGTGTGTTAATATATATTATATATATAATGGTCAGGTATTGGGAAGATAAATCATTATAGGGTGTTCACGGTAAACTGACAACTTTTGAAAACCCTGCTTAAAATCTACTTGTATGTACATTGCGTATTCTTCCGCCATATCTAAAATTAACATCGCCGTGGGCTTGATCACTTTATTCATGCGTCGGTCAAGTGAAACTGTGAAGTTATTAGAAAAGTGAATATTTTACAAATTTGCTAATTCCCCTTACATACATCAAAATAAAACAGAAAGCAAAATAAATAACTTCAGTATTTAATTTCGAAGTTAAAACATGGAAATAATTTCCCTCCGTCATTGCCAACTTTACGGAGCGAATGCCCTATAGTGTGCCCGTTATGATTTATGCAGGTATACAGTTGGCGCTGAATTCAACCGACAAATTACGTGAGGTGATTCCTTATGCAAAATTAAGTGGAAAATATATACGACACTTTCTACCTAAACTAAATATTAAGGGCGTAGTAAGGCCCTGAATATGGAGATTTTGGGATCTATTTTTGCGAAATATCGGAAACCAGGTGAGATGAAAGTACAATTCGCGGAACATTGATTTGTGTCATCGGGATCTTCAACCTCAAAGCAAAGTCACAATAATAATACTCCCCGTTACAAAAATAACAGGGGTGGCCACCCTCTTACTGCCGCCAACTTTGTTACCGTCGAGAATTATGAACGTTTGATGCTTGTTTATTGAGCAGTATGACCTACGAAACAAAAATGGTTCCCTTGTTGCACCAGCCTAGGACCCACCGTTTCGTTTAAAACGCACGCAAAGATACCGCTAGATTCCGCTGCAGCGATACAGCGCCTAGTACATATGCAGTAGTACTATAGGCCGTTCACGGAAAAGTGAGCACTTTTGAAGCCCTAGTTACTTTTTTCTTTCCGCCAATTTATATCCTTCCACTACTTGTTAATTTAAACCATGCCGTTTGAGTAACAAACACAGTGTATCCATTCACTATACCCAAAACCAAAGATCTGTGGCCACAATGAAAAATATTTATTGGTTATTATGTCTGATGAAACAGCTTCAAAAAGTGCTCACTTTACCGTGAACGCCCAATACATGCGTATATGACTACAGCCATAGCCGTCTTTAGTAGAAGGCCGTGGCCTTCGAAGTGGCAATGCTGTGAACTCACCTTTTTTACAAGGGTCAGGTTACAAGCTCGCGCTGCCTCTCGCCTATGGTTTGCTTTGACCCATTCCGCCCAGTTGTAGCACAGTATATTCTGCTTTCAATGTAAGTGTTATTGTTGTTTTAAGAAATCAAGAGCTTGCCCTGGAAAAAAATACATTTACAGACCCGCGATTAAAAAAAAAAAAAGATTAAGTATCAGTGTATCACCATTTAAGTATTGGGGTGCGTTTGCGAACCACTGAGAAATTTGTTTTAAACCATGTTGATGTTATCTCTGCACTTATGTTTTTATAAATAAACTTCAGCGTTTTTAAAAAGAATTTTAAACTTCGAAATATATTGAAACTTTAAAAAACCGTCTTGAATATGTTGAGTTAGTAAACTTAAGTTCAAAAAGTAAATTCGATAACACTATAAATACAGCTCTTTGAAAGTTATAATAAATTTGTTATTAAAAAGTACATATAAGAAATTTAAATACATGATATATTTTTTAAGTAGGCCCCTACATATTGAAAAAAACACTACAATTTTTAAAATACGGCCTGCTTTAAATTAACACATATTAAATCTTATTCACAATGCACATTACTTACATTTTTACAGACTTGCAAAACTGAACGATCAATACATTACATTAATCATGCAATGCAGTTTGAAAGTTACATTGCAAGATTACATAACCAAAACTATCAAAGAATAGTCAATTTCCTTTTATTATTCGTACAAACAAGTGAATTTGTTATCTTTTTGCTATAATTATTTAAAAGCATGTTTGTCATCACAGTAATTATTTTTTCTACTATTCGTTCCTGTCTTGGCCAAGCTGACAAACGTAATGGGAATCATTAAATAAAATCCATTCCAAGTGAACAGCTAGTCTGCTTAAACAGTGAACAACACAACTTTGATGAGTCAGACATAAATAATGATTCAAAATAATCGGAAACAAGTGTGTGTACTATTCCAACAACGCGTTTTTCAACACGTAACACAACGTCTGGCGGTACATTGAGACCACCTCTATTGATCTTTTGAAAATGCTCATCTGAACAGCCTTCACTATTAAATAGGATAGATGAACAGTCTTTGCATTGTTCTTTAACAGACAACTAACAATATGTAAATACAAATATACAGAAATCCAGACTCGTCTAACTTTACATTCTCTAAATGATTTTGTTCAAGTAAGACATGATATTGATCATTTATGACAATATTGTTATTGGCTGTGTACACATTTGTTTCTAATATTTCATGAGAGACAGTTACAGTATCCTCAGCTTCTAGTACTTGCGTAACTGAAATATTATAGTTTCCGCCAGCTAGTTGGCGATACTGACCAAACCTTAACTCTAAATTATCTGTTTGCAACTTTCCTGTAATAAAATACGAAACTTCTGTATTTTGTAGAATATACTTTGTGATTTCTGTAAGAACGTATGCACAGTGATATAAAGCATTGTGGGTATCAGCTGTTAAACATGTTGTCATTGGTTTTCCGTTGCTTAGCGTCTTCAATTTATCGAGCCATGACAAAAAATTGTCCATAAAAACTAACCTCTCGTCCAACAAACTTTCGAAGGGTTCACAAGAACGTTTTCGCGCTATCTTTCAGATTTAACCAGTTATTTCTTATATTCTTGAACAAATGCACTCTATCGTACTGAATAAATATTTTTAATGGGTTTCCTTCAATATTGGAAAAATATTTTGACGTCGATTTTTTCGTAAAATCACTAAATATGACACGATTTACGCTATTGTTATCACTAACAACACAATGCGATTTCAAACCATAGCTTATAACCTGCTTAGTTACATTTCTTGTTGTCTCAGCTAAGTACAATCCATTTAAATGTTTAACAGGAACAAGTCTAATTACTTGTTTGAAACTTCCAAAACAAGGACTGACAATAAAAGCAACAACTGTTTTGGCAGCGTCGTCTGGTTTGTTTGCAGCTATACTAAGGAGGCCATTTTTTATTTATTTTTTTATTTTATACCCTGCTGAACATACAGCTCGTCAATTTGAAGACTTACAATTTTTTCTTCGCCTGTCAATGGTTTTGATGTATACCTAAATAAATTACTACTTTCATTTTCTACTTTAGGCGAGATTTTAAAAGAGGGTGATAGGTTCTGCAAAAGCCTGGGGTGTGGCAACAATAAAATATGGTTTTGTCTAATTGCATGGAATCACGTAACAGTTTGTAAATGATAAGAGCATTTATTTTTTATTCTGTGCTATAGATAGGTTTCTTCATGAAAAGATGTGAAAACTTATCTTTAATGTGGTATAATGTCTTCAACACATGTATCTCTAACCATTTCAGTTTCATCATGTTCATTAACTGTTAAAGGCTGTTCACGATAAAGTGAGCACTGCTACTAATGTCATATATTTTAACGGGCGCACAGGGTGACATGCGCCCAGTAAAGTTGGTAATGGTGGAGGGAATGTAATTCTATATCTTAACGTAAAATAGAAAGTGTTAGGTAACCATTTATGATAACTCAAATTATTTATTTTGCTTCCTGTTATTTTTAATATATCGAAGTGTAAACACGAGCAGATTTGTAAAGTATTTACTTTTATAATAATTTCACAGTTTCGCCTGACCGACGCATCAATAAAGTGATAGAGCCCATGGCAATGTTAATTTTACATAAGGCGGAAAAATACACAACGGGCATACAAGTAGATTTTAAGCAGGGCTTTCAAAAGTGCTCACTTTGTTGTGAAAAGCCTTTATCAGGTTTTTGACAGTTGCAGTAATGTGGCGTATTAAAAAAATTTTGTCGTTTTTTATTTTCTCAACGCTATCGCAAAATTCAATTACATCCTTCAGCTGAGACCATTTGCTAGTAAATGAATTCTGAAGAAAAAAAAACTAGTTTCCCCGCTTTTATTCACAATTCAAGTTTCAGGAACAACAACCCCCTCCCCCCCCCCCCCCGACACCAACCCAGCCTATTTACATGAACTTCTATCTTATAATTATTGTTAACCCTTATACTACAACTGATTTTCGGTGAAGAGTCGAAATCTGTTTTATATAGCAAGCAACAGGACTACTTGTGGAAAATACTCCAGTCGTCCAGTGTTGAAGGTTCACATGAAAATTGAGTCCTGAGAATGAAGCGAAGTCTTTAATTATGTTCTCTTCTTCCGCTCGATTTTCATTTTCTGTTTCCTCTTTCTTCCGCTTTTCTGCAATTTCTTCATGTCTTTCTTCTGGCGATTTACTTTTGGCAGGGCAATTTTGACTGAAATATGCTGGCACATTTGGAAATATACGCGGAACTGAGTCATTCTTCAAAATTTGCGTTTTCCTTCTATGTTCACGCCAATTTCCACTTTTGCCTTTGTATTTTTCCACAAAATCTAAATCTCTACGGTGAAAATGTTTGATACATACCACTGAGCTGCTGGGGGTCCAGTCTTTCCGCGGAATGACACGAATCCATTCTGTGCGCCGGATATTAGGTATTATAAAACATTACACATAACCTTCTAGTTTGATGCTTATTTTATAGTTACTTTTGCACCCGGGCACAACACAAGTATTTGGCATTTTCGCAATGCTTCACATTCCTCTACACGTTTTGAATAAGCACGTAAACGAACTAACAACAGCTGCGCGACCGTTTGTCGCCATTTAGCTGCAAGTTGTGGGAGCCCAGCTCTGACCCTCGCGCGCGGTGTTGCCAGTTCTCGCTCGCGCGGCCTTCCACTAAAGACGGCTATACCACAGCACAGCCGATGGTGGCGGACAAGGTTAAATATGGGATGGACCGCCGTTGGAATCCCGCGTCCAAGGTCAAGAAGAGAGGGAGCGTATACGGGCGACATTAACACGCACGTCTGGTGTCGCATCGCTCCTACGCGCAACGCGTGCAGTGTTTCCGTCGTAACTTGTACTGTACAATCTAGATCTGTAACATAAGGATTTTTACTTTTCTCTTGCCGCTTAAGGAAATGCCATAGGCAAGCATTGGCAAGCTTTAAAAATGTTATATTTGACCACTTTCACGGGTTTTTTTCTCCAAGAATACACTTAATATGACAAAAGTAAAAAAAAAAAAATTGAGGCATAGATAATTATTTTTTAATTTTTTCTGGCGAAAATTCACATTTGCAGAACGTTTATTTACCGAGATACGCGTATTCGCGCAAATAACTATTTCACAAAAAATGCGGGGGTCCATCCCATCTTAACACCTACTGCAAACAATGCGTACCATACACGCATGTACGGCGTATTGCCTACTACGTACGAGGCATTTCATCGCGGCAGCGGAATCCAGCGAAATATTTGTGTCCGTTTTAAACGAAACGGTGGGTCCTAGGCTGTTGCAACAAGGGAACCATTTTTGTTTCGTAGGTTTGCTCAATAAACAAGCATCAAACGTTCATAATTCTCGACGGTAACGAAGTTGGCGGCAGTAAGAGGGTGGCCACCCCTGTTATTTTCGTAACGCGGAGAGTTATTACTGTGTCTTTGCTCTGAGGTTGAAGATCCCGATAACATAAAACAATGTTCCACGAATTGTACTTTCATCTTACCTGGTTTACGATATTTTGCAAAAATACATGCCAAAATCTCCATTTTCGGGGACTTATTCCGCCCTTAATATTTAGTTTATGTACAAAGTGTCGTATATATTGGTCACTTGATTTTACATAAGGAATCACCTCACGAAGTTTGTTGGTCGAATTCAGCCCCACCTGTATAGGGGCAGTGGCATTTTTCAAAGGCTGAGTTCGAAAGTGCTCAGTCAACCTTGAACGGCCTTCAGTAAAGGTCTGTTCACACTTTTGCAGCTCACGCCGACTAGACAGCGAGCTGAGCGGAAGTTCTGCCTTTCCATATTTCCAAGCTTTGTTATTTTACCCATCTCTGCCAGGAAGCGAGTTTTCGTTCCTAGCTGTGCTATGAGGATGGTAATATTTTCCATTAATATGTTATTTATTTTCTTCAGCCGAACGTATTTTTTCCGATATAACAAAAATCTTTACGTGATTTTTAAGCCTTTGCACAAAGATATTATCTTCGATGGTAACCATTTCGGTCGCCTTGGACATCACGCATCGACTTGTGGGTAATATCAGCATTGATTGTATCAGTGTCTCCTGCGCGGAAAAAGTTGAACTCGTCTACACTTTTTCAACGCAGACGCGCGGATAACGCAGAAGTAGCAAGGAGCTCTCTGGTTGGCTGTTAGTGCTATCTGCTCTGTCTGTTCGGAGTGATGTACCTACGTTTTCCTGAAATGGGTATGGA
The DNA here is from genome assembly GCA_029891345.1 of Dryococelus australis. Classification (NCBI taxonomy): domain Eukaryota; kingdom Metazoa; phylum Arthropoda; class Insecta; order Phasmatodea; family Phasmatidae; genus Dryococelus; species Dryococelus australis. Next base: position 127,973,607 of record CM056995.1, on the reverse strand, counting down.
AAAACAGTTGGGAAACGCCGCGCACAGGGTATTTCGCTGGGATCTAACCCGCCACTGCTCGAATGCTAGTCAGGTTTGCTACGCCTGGTTAAACAGACTTTTTTTATAAAAAAACCACTAGGCTGTTCGCGGCTGACCGAGCGCTTTAGAAAGCCCTGCTTGGGAATACTTTCCTACTGAGTACCCAGTTTGTACACTTCCGCAATATCTTACCTTAGTATGCATTGTCATCGACTCGGTCACTTCATTGATGCGAAACTGTTAGGATTGTAAATACGTTACTAATATTCCAACTTTTTCTCTTATGTGCATAATACGTGCAACTACTTTCCTTACGTAGCTGCCAAATGTACTGGTAGCTTTTGTGTGCGTGCGTGCGTGCAGTTAGGAGGAGTAATTTTTTTTTCCAGCTTGGTTCCGGAAGTGCTCAATTAAATCATGTTCATATAGCACTTCTCCCCCCCCCCCCCCGGTCCATTTTATCAGACCCTTCGTACTATGATTTCCTGTTACTTTGACGATTGAGCCGCTAGTTTCTCTGTACATTCTGCACGACTGTATACCAGTAATTCACGAGGCGAATAAACAAGCATACCACAAACTGCACAAACTACTACACAGTAGCCATTGAACAAGGTGACAGCGCCTGGGGTGTTTACACAACTGTCGAGTTTAGCTCAGCCGTTCAAATAGCACGAGAAATGATCGGCTATGTCGTTACATTTTAAAACCAATAAGAGTGAGGCAAGGGGATGCCAAAAATACAAAACACGGGTTTAAAAAAGGAAACAGAAAAAGACAATGAAGAACTGAAACAAGTTGGGAGTCTTTGTTATTACCTCGGACGCTCATTGGAAAATGAAGATGGAAATGAAAACGAGGTAACGAAAAGAGACAAAAGAACACGAGTTTTAATAGATGTTTGATGTACATGGCATGGAAGGAAGAGGTGCCGCACAAGTTTAAAAAAGATGTTGTGCAGGGCGTATTACGTGCCTGTAGTAAAGTAAATGGTGGTACCGTAGACTATAAGACATAAGCAGAGGTAACGCATGCGCTGTACAACGATAAGTGGAAAGAAATAAAAACCGAGGCAATGGGAATGAAGTTCGAACGGAGCATGATGTAGTCGGAGGAGAGATAGGATACATACAGCATGAGGTGGTATGAGAAACTCGCCCAAGAGAGAGGTTGAAGGGACTGTTGTGATGCGATGACAGAGGGAGATGGAGGCAGTACACGAAGCTGACCAGGCAGCAGACTGGAAACAATTGTGGGTGATAACGGTGACAAATAGTTTGCAGTAAATATTATTTTATATTTTAGTGGACACGATTTTGCACGATTTGAACTGCTAATTATACTGTTTGTACGGTTAAAATAAAATTAATTAAATGATTCACGGAAATTAAATTAAGTGAACTTAATGATATTGTTTTGATACAGGCGTAGTCAATTATTTACAACAAAATATTTTAAGTCGCAAATTGAAAATATATGAAAATTTCCGAGTACTTAACTTAAAAACTTGGGATTTATATGGATAACTCGCTGAACATAACTGTCCATCGTATGCGTAAGGGTTATTTTATGATGTATCTGACCCAGTGGGAAAACTAATGGACCGAAATATTGATTTTGTAGGAAGTGAATATGCATTTTTTTTCAACGTTTGGCAAGAATGTAAAATTATGAAATTGTTGGTTATACAGCGGCCTTAAGCGTAGTCAGAAGGGACGGGATTAACCTTCAGGTTGGAGCAGTCAGTTCCAGTGGTTAGGTAGCCTCCCAAGTGAGACCCTGTTTTCGATTGCAGGACTTTTCGTAGAAGTGAATAAGGGAGTTCTGAACTGGAGTTTTCGTGATGTGGCGAGTATATCTGATGTCACCGTGATGTAGCTTTCTCGACTTCGCTGCTGCTCCACGCCTACCTTATCTCACTCGCTCTTCACGGTGGAACTGGGATGCTACTCACCTTCTGTCAGCTCATCTGTGTAGACTCTTCCTCAGGCGGGCACCGTTACTTGTACTCGCGATATTGATAGTCGGCAGCTTAGCATAGCGGGCAAGGAAATGTGAAGAGACAGGAAAGCATCACCGTTTAGGTAAAATATGGATGGATCGGGCAGGAGTCGTACCGCTATCTTCACTATGCAAGTCGAACATTCTTACAGGCTGTTCACGGTAAAGTGAGCACTTTTGAAAGCCGTCTCATTTGGAATAATAGACCATAAATATATTTTATTTTAGAATAAGACGTAAACTTACGTGTGCCGTTAAATATGTACACTGTGTTTATTACTTACATTGCAACATTTATAAAAAAAAAAAAAAGGTGATTAAAGAATAAGAAATGGTTGAAAGGAAAAAGTAAATAGGGCCTCAAAAGTGCTTGGTTTACCGTGAACAGCCTATAACACACATTCAACCGTACTCAAAGCAACTCCAAATAATACCATCGTTGTCTAGTCTGTGGGAATCGTGCCGGATGATGCCGTTGGTTGGCGGGTTTCCTCCCGTTTTCCCCGCCCCTTCATTCCGGCGCGGCTCCATACTCACTTCAAACCCCCTCAGGGCTCTCAAGACCTCGTTGTTAAGAGCCGCCCAAATCTCTTCACCCACTCACTCCCTCACTCACTTTTGTCTGGGTTGAGCATAGTTTTATACAAGGTATGTGCGCCGTGTATTTTTACCTATACGTTATCTATTATGTATGTGGTGTTCCATCTGCTCGGACTTCAAAAGTTCAGTTGCGAGCATTGCATGCTACGTACACACTTCTAGTAAACCGTTTCATAAGATGTACAATTGTTTGCTACTATAGACTGTTCACGGTAAAATGAGCACTTTTGAAAGCCGTTCTTAGATCTACCGGTATACACGTTGTTTATTCTTCCGCCTTATATAAGATAACATTGCCATGGGCCTCATCATTTTATGTATGCGTCGGTCAAGTGAAACTGTGAAATTATTACAAAAATATATATTTTACAAATCTGCTCATTTTGACACTTCGATAAATTTAAAAAAAAAGAACAGAAAGTGAAAAAAAAAAAATTAAATTATTAGAATTGGTTACCTAGCACTTTTTATTTGACATGATACGGAACTACTTCCCATCCATCGTTGACAACGTTACTAGGCGCATGCCACTCAGGACGCCCGTTAAAATATATACAGCTAGGGCAGTGACTTTTTTCTAAGGTTGATTTCATAATTGCTCACTTTATCGTGAACAGACTTTACCCTTGTTGGGACACCTGTCTTGTAATCGCAGGTCCATCAAGACACGTACTCCCATGCCACCGACATTATTGAGTTTTTTGAAAGTCCTTTAAGCTTCACGCAACCTTCTAAAATAGCTTGAAACGTTATTGAGAGTATAATGGCATATTCAGTTTATGGTCTAGTCTCGGTTTCTTCACAATCTTGTAATCAAACATTTGAAAAATCACCCCATGTACGATGCGTTTGGTTGTAGCATAGATATGCTGTGTTTTGCAGGATTTTTTTGCGTGGGTTAATATAAAATTACGATATTTTTTATTAAATCGAACATTTATTTATATTTCACCTATAAATTATCATATTTAGTGTACAATTAATACAAATAAAAACAGCGAGAAGATAGGTGTGTTGGTAATTTCTAGTATAAATAGTTCGGTAATATTCGCAAATTTGTGTGGAAAACGTAGTTTTCCTTACGGGTAAAGTAAAATTATCGCACTCTGGAATAAAATTCACGTACATGGGAGTGGAAAAAACCCATAAATGTATGGGAAAATTACCTTACGACGCGTGCATCTCTTCAGCATTGTCTCAACAGCTAAGTGGAAGGACGGGCGGAAGAAACGATCCTTTAACACGCTAATATTCGCTAATGCTGTCATGCTGTCGTCGTGGTGTAATGGATAGTGCATCGACGTATCGTGATAGAGGACCATGGTTCGTGCCCACCCGCCAGCAAGTTTCGAGGATTTTAAAGTTGAGTGAGTAATTGAAGAGATTTGGGCGGCTCTTAACAGCGAGGTCTTGAGAGCCGATGTTTTAGAGTCGAGGTTTCGGTTACTATTCGTAAGAGGATATAGTTAATAAAAAAAATTAACAGTACTGATACTCCGGGATATTTTTAAATATAATTTTATTATGTAATATAGTTAATATTCCCTTACGTGTATGGCATTTTCCCCTTACTTGTGTGGGAATTTCTCCCCACTTTTGTCAGGTACTTTTTCCGTACGATTAAGGTATAGTACTTTCCTTGTTACGTTAAGTTTATTCTCCATTTAAGAGGTAATTTTACCTTTAGAGGTAATTAGCTTCCCTTGCATGTAAAGGAATTTTACCTCAGATATTTTTTTACAGTGCACGAATGCGGTGCGTTGTCCCTTTGGTGTAATTTTGAGACTCGGTTAAGATTAGTTTGGATGAGGCGGAGGAATATCCTGGACGTAGAACTTAGCAGGGCTTCAGAAAATTTGGAAGTAGCCGTGAAGACTATAGTAATAGTTACATAACAAGTCAATAATTAACTTTATATATTTATTTATTTTATATATATATGAATGTGAGCACAAGAGTTCTGCCATTCGCTTTTTCCTCGAGTCGTCAAATTGTGCTGTAAATGTTACTTTGACGGCTAGTATTTAATAATAAACAGGAAGTGACAATTGTTTCTTATAAATGTAAGCATAAGTTTTTACCTGTCTTTTTTTTCCGGGTCGTTCAGTTATGCGGGAGAAAATTAATTCACCGATGCATTTCTACTGATACTAACTAATTCCCAACAACGGACAAATTTCGGATATTTTGGCGAGTAAAATGATCTAAACTATGTTGCCTTTGTAATTTTAATAACTTGTAGATGAGTGGACCGATTGCAATAGAATGAGCTATAGAAATATCCCTGTATGCGGTACACGCCTTTATTTCGATTTGTAGTGAGACTATTGCACCCTAAATTTTAAGAATTATAGAGTCTTTTATTTCTTTCACAATAAGAAATTACCTGCATAACTTATTGGCGTGTATTCCCTCACATTATATGATTATACAATTATATATCTATATAAAGGCTCTCAATGATTTAAATAGTAGGTTTTTGCTTTAAAAGATCGATTAAGCAAAAATCATTTTTCTTCAAAGTTCAATTATTTATACCTGCGGGCATGTTTCCAATCATGAAAACATACCTCTTGGCACGTAATACATTCTACATGTTAAAAGACTAAAATGTTGTATAGCATAATTTGTTTTGCAATGCATATATTCAAAGTCATTACTTTTAAATCATCTATGGTTATGGCTTGGTTTATAGTATTTGTCAACAAAGTATGGCCAAAAATCAAAATAATTTTGGCTAGATTTAAACATAAAATACTATTGAAATCGGTTAAATGTAACGTGATAGAGTTAATGGGACACACGCAGGCATGGAGATAATTCTTCAAGTTTTTATTTGTAAAAAAAAAAAAAGCAATTAAAAAAGCGTATTGACTTAGAGATTTTTACATTAAATTTGATAGAAATTAATTGAACTATTTCTGATGTACGATAATTAGTATGATTTTTCTATAGTGGCATTTGTCCAAAATAATTGTTCATTCAATTTAAATTGAAATGCCGCCGTTTCGTCTTGCTGCTTGCAAGTGTGGAACTCAAAACGGCTATCATATTATTTTGTTGTTGCAAATCTGTAGCAAAGATGTATGTAGTCCCTTATACAAGTTCCGAAAATATTTATGTAGCATTGCTTCAGAAATATGCGATGTGGAAGTTGTATTCCAGACTAATCTACAGTGAGAGTTCTTTTTCATGTGAAACCACTTCGAAAGTGTTCGATATTTGAGATTTGAAGACGAAAGTTCCAAACATACTGTAAGGCAGTTTACACACCAGATAGGCAGTTACCGTTACGCTACTTAAGAGGTTACACAACATAATCCATGTAGACGAGAACAGAGGGAGTGCTCGAAAACTTCGGCAAAAAGGAGTTCTAGCAAACAATGGTGACGTGAACGCTGGCACAGGCAACTAGCAGCGTCGGCAGGTATAGAAGTATACACGAGTGATAACAAACAGTGGTGACTTGAACGCTGGTACAGACAGCGATCAATAAAGGCGTCGGCGGTTTTATAATCTCCCAAAATGACAATTATCCAACATCAGTGTCTTGAATTTTGGCACTGCTGTACAGGCAGAATGCGCGGAGTCTGAGGGTATAAAATATTAGTATTCAGTATTCAGGATTGAAATAGCCTTGTTTTTCCGCACAGCCAGAAAGTAATCAAATTCCAACAAATATTTAAGCATACAGAGAATGCTCCACAGAACACAAACGAATTCCAGACTAATAAAGCACTAGAATTGCACAATCTTCAACAAACTCGACAAAATTCTCAAATATCGAAATATCAAAAATCGTAAAGCCCTATTCGACTTGCACAAATTAACATATGGCACGAACACAAAGGGACGTCGCTACCCCGACACCAAGGTACAAAAATCAGACCCGTCTCCGACGGCAGCTACAGAAGAACTATAAAATATTACTACATAAGGAGTACTATTGAATAGGAACAACTCTAACTCTGATACAGGCAGCGTCGGTGGATTTAAGTTTCCAAAAGGAGTGCGATCAAAAAGTGGTGACTTCAACGCTGGTTCAGGTAGCAAGTAGCATCGACGTCGGCAGCTTTTGAAATGTACAAAAGGGGCATTACTGAACAGCAGTGACTAAAGTAGAGGTAGACTGATTTCGCTGGCTGTGCACAACCAATCTCCGTGCCCAACCATTGAACTGCTTTTCTGCCAACACAAACACCAAAACGGCGTGGGTTGGATTAAAATTTATAACGCTGTTTAGTAAACAAATGCTTTGAGATGTTTGTATACTTCCTTTAACCAATTTGGAATGCAGTTAGATTAAATTAAAATTGGTGAAAGTTTTTTTTTGTCATACAGAAGTGCTTGTGTTTTGAAAATTAGGATATAAATAGTTGTGCTACTTTGTGGTACGTCAACGCTGGGTACATACGCAGAAGCCGAATAAGTTGACTACCTCGTCTGTAGTCCAGGGTAAAGACAGTAGAGAGCGCTAGCGAACAGCGGTGACTTGAACGCTGGAGTAGGCGGAGTGACCCGCGCCCCGCCTGCGTTAACCCGGGCGAGCGGGACTCTCCGCGGGTCGCGGCGCGGGCGTCCCGCGCACACAAGGTCGCCGGCATTCTCCGCGAGCCGTTCCTCCGCGCAGGCCAAGGACGGTTCGCATGTCTCGGAAATTAAGTAGCGTTCTTCCATTGCCTCACTCGGAAAACCCCACCCCCCTCCCACGAGCTAGCTTCGTCTCTCCGGCGAGAATTGCGAAACACGCACCCTCACTGTCACGTCCTCCTTCCGGGTTCCTCTCGAGGACCGCGCACACAGGTGGTTGGCGCAGGTGTGCCGCGTCTCTCGTCTGGAAACGAGGTTCCCGTCTTCTGCGCATGCAGGTAGCCAAATATGGCTGACCAAACGTCAGCGGAACTTAACAGAATCACGTGACCCAAATCGTAAATAAACACATTGTCATGATTGCCTCACTGCGAGCCGACGCAGCACCAGCTAATATACGGTCAGTTGGTGTTGCCAAAAAATATTCAGTAAACAGCGGAGACCATTACGCAACAACAACAAATGAAGGAATCTGCTGAGATTCTGAGGATAATTGGGTTTGGGTAACAAGGTACGATAGCACCAAACTATCAGTGTCTTGTGGCCATAACGCCACCTATTACCCGAATAAGGGCCAATAAAAAATTAGGTTGACAGGCTGAGCGGGCGGAGACAAGACGTGTAGTCTGGATCCCGGACGAGATGACAAGTAGCAGTCAGCGACGGAACATACGACGAGAGGCTGCCATCTGACCCGGCGATCTGGGGGTGAGTGTCTCCCCTCTATGGTGTGAGAGCGAGACTAGCTCCATCCTCGCATGCCTCCATGGGAATGAATTAGACAGCTAAGTATAAGAACTCACGAAATCCACATTTTGAGGTTATTTATTTATTTATGACGACATCCCTTCAAAACTCAGAAGTTTTAGCAATAGCAATATGCTTAGTTAGGCTTTTCCTAGGAATAACGATTTTATAGAAAATTTATTTGGGTAACTTTAATATAAATAGTAATACATATGTAGAAATGCCCTGTAAGTCCCCCCACTGAATGACAGTCTTTCGAGGAGGGACCTGTCTATGCTTGTCATACCTGAAGTGCGACATGGACTAAGACCCTATTGACTGAATTAAATGGTGGTTATGAGAGTGTCCCTCTGAAACATCCTCGTCGATGGCTACTCCCGCCTTGTCCCCGGTTGCGAAACTCCAGATGTGAACCCGTCCAAAAATGGCCCCCATCGCCGAGGTGGAAAGTCGGTGCATAGCTATACTTGGCCATCGCGACCGTGAATTTGAATGTAGTTGCATTCAAATTCGGTGAGAGAAAATATACTTAGGGTGATATTTGTAATCAAGGCTGAGCTCACGACGTCTTGGTCAAGACCATCTTATTTCTCAAGACAGTGTTGCTTCCGCTCCACGTTTCACAGTCTACAGATAAGACGATCGTCGTGAAAGCAGCGTGCTTAAGACATAGCTTATTTTTTTACCACTTTCGGCTTGTTTAAGCACGACCTTAAGGCATGAACATGATACAAAGACTTGAATTCAAACAAAACATGGTGGCTAGACATGAAATAAAATAAATTGATATTTTTTGTCACCATGACGTAATATCTGCGTGATGTTATACGCAAAATGAGAAAGAAATTATTCCAAATTATACATAAGTATGGCAAATATATAAAAACGTGATTATAAACAAAGCGGTGTGAAATCGTTGAAGTGTAAGGAAATTGCTTTTATTGTTTAGGAAAATGTCGTGGACGAGTGTAATAAGATATGCAAAGTAAACTGTGTGATTAAAGGGGATTTATTTACTCCAGCAAGTAATAAGTAACTCGGCACACAATCGTGAGTATTAGTTTAGAACTGAAATAATCAAACCCGATTACATGGAAAAGAGTTTATTTATTTTTATATAGAATTTTCTGTGTATAACATATTTATATTTATAGGCTATTCACGGTAAAGTGAGCTCTTTTGAAAGCCCTCTCATTTGGAATAATAGTCAATAAATATATTTTATTTTAGCCTTAGACGTTAACTTCCGAGTGTGGTGGAATATACACTCTATACTTTACATGGCAATAGTTATTTAAACAGGTGGTTAAAGGATTAAAAAAAAATGGCTGAAAGGAAAATGTAACTAGGGCCTCAAAAGTGTTCGCTTTACCGTGAACATCCTATAGCCTACAGAACTTTTTTGTATAAGTTATAGGTGACTTGACTTAGGACATACTATAATTTCTTATGTTTAGACTTTTATTACATAATAGACGTGTATTGTAAATTACAATTACATTTTAAAATAATTCAATTCAATTTTTGTACATAAGTATTGTTAAATGAAGCGATATTTAATTTTTACAATGTAATTAGTGATACTTAAGTTCTATAACACGAATCACGTAAAAATATTAATGGTATCTGTAGAATTTCATATTTGAAAATACTTTCCCAGAGCAAAACAACGTAGATTTTCATTCACGTACAGAATTAAATCATTAAGCTCAATTTAACACAAGCTTTTCTATCGCCACTTTGCCTAAATCTTTGCTATTTTGAGGTATGAAATAATCTGATCGTCCGCCCTAAAAAAAAAAATAAAAAATAAAAAAAAAACCGTCTCGTGTCACCTTTACAGTGAACTTGGCGAAGACGAGCTTATTTCTCATCATAAGCAAGGTCTCGACGACTATGAAACGTGGTTAGAAATTGCGATCTCAAGCATTGACCATGCAACAGAAATATATTCACTCTTAGGCACAAAAAAATAATGTTGTATTCCTGAAGACCTCCAGGTTTGCATGTGCTTGAGACAAGCTTAAGCATTGTTCACAGAATGTAAATACGAACCTACGACACCTAATAAGGTTGTCTTGGCGAAGCAAGTGCTCGAGATATGTTTATGAATACCGCTCTTAAACTTTCAACGCGTGTACTTAAGTAAACAGTGTGATAAACACGAATCCATGACATGTGGTTTAAACATTTCTGTTGGCACAAAGTTGAACAACCTTGCGATTCACATGTTTACTGCGAAGCTGGTCTGTACTTCCTACCTCGCACCATGGAGTAGTTAAGGATATACACAGAGGTGAGACGGCCGCTTAAGCCCCTGTCACACTGTCCAATTTTTCCGTCAAACTGCTTCCAATAAGTTCGATCAAATAAAGTTGGAAAGTTATGACATCATTGATACGTCATAAACGCCGCCATTTTTTTTTTGAGAAAGTTGGATGGCTTCAGTTTCCATCAAACATTTGAAGAATGGACCGGTTAAAAAATATCTTTGATGTTTGAGGCTCTCAGTCAATAAGAACCGTGCACGACAATAATGGACGTCAAGTATCTTTATAATAACGGACGATTGCTGCAAACGAAGTAGGTTACGGAAAATAATTCATTTAAGTAGAAGCTGTCTGGATGTAAATTCTATTTTAAGCGAATATTGCACATCATATTGCGAACTCAGAGGCATTCAATGTCACTATATTCTCCCAGTAAACAAATTTGACAGTGTGACACATTTCCAAACACATTCAAGATTATTTTATAAGATTTGATGGAAGGAAAAATGTGATGGCTGTATTTTGTCTTCAAATTGTATTGTCAAATATAGTTAAAGGTGAAAATTTGAAAGTGTGACAGGGGCTTGATACAGTGAACTACATTCTCGCGCACGGCAGCAAAATGGCGTCACTAGGCAGCAGCATGTCGGGACGGTGTTCGCCAATTAACGCCGGGTAACCGACTTGCCAGCCTGCAGCTCAGCTAGTAGGGGATATTTTGCACCATGCAGTAGCCAATCGGACACAAGGCCCGTTTCTAGAGTCTCGCGCAGCAAATGATAAGATGGATTCGCCCACATCAGAGGAACCATCACGCCATTTCGCCCCCGCGTGTAAAGGCTGTTCGTGATAGAGTGAGCACTTTAGAAATTAACATTAGAAAAAGTCACTGACTCTGCATGCATACATTTTAATGGGCGCCCTGAATGACATTCGCCCAGTAAAGTTGGTAACGATGGATGGAAAGTAGTTTCATATCTTAACGTCGAATAAAAAGTGTTAGGTAACCATTTCTGATAACTTAAAATTATTTATTTCGCTTCCTGTTTTTTTAATGCTTCGAAGTGCAAAAATTAGCAGATTTATAAAGTATTAACTTTCCTAATAATTTCACAGTTTCATTTAACCGACGCATGAATAAAGCAATTAAGCCCATTGCAATGTTAATTTTACATACGGCGGAAGAATACACAACATGTATACGAACAGATCTTAAGCAGGGCTTTTTAAAGTACTCATTTTACCGTGAACGGCCTGTACTTATCTACAATGTACCAATTCTTCCTCTGACGGTTGTGTCGCACCGACAACAGTATGGACGAAGCTTGTATCAGAGTCCCGTCACCTCTACAATGCGCGGCAAAGCTGCTCTGACACCTCGTTGCAGGTGCATCGCTATGCCTCCTACGTCGTTGTGCAGCCGGTCAATTTAGTGTATCACCTGCACGACGTCTGTGGCACAAATGTTTCATTTTGCTGACGTGACGTTGGTGCGAATTGTTATCGAGACCACGCTGACTGCTAGGTTAATAAGCTGAGAGATCTTCAAAGGCGGACTTAACTAGCGTAAGCTTGCATCTAGAAGACGTTAGTACTTCGTATAATTTGCAGTATGATTAATATAGGTATACTGCGTATATTAGGATCAAATTAAGTGGAGTAATATTATGTTGTGTCAAATTTATTTATACATTGTGCAGTCTCCATTCTTGTTTTCAGCCGATGGCACAAGTGCACGGTTGTTTTTCTATCCCTCAGTGTAATCAAGCAGGTATTGGGTAACGTAACAACATTCCACGTTTTTTTTAATAGTAACTGTACTCCCGTAGAGAACAGACACGATCTGCAAGGTGTTGCAGAGCGTGTGAAACTGCTGTATCTGATCAGACGGGAGAGAAAACTTCCAAGAGATGCGATCATCACGTTTATTCTCCGAGCTACGTGTTTTCCTCGTACCCGTTGATGTTAACTTTGCACTCAATCTGGATTAGAAAGAAAATTAAAACGAGAAGCCACCAAATATGGAGAAGGCTTGCGGAATCACTTCTGGGACCCAGTTTCACAGGATTCCCAACGATTTATACCGACTCAAAATTAATTCTAGTCCAAGTCACTAACAATGGAAGTTGCCGTTTTGTTGAAAAATAAGCGAATTCACGTTCATTCTTGTCTTTGGTGCGTATTTAGGAGCCAGCAGTTTGAAATATTATTGCAAAGTAATCCCCTGTTACATTGTTAAATTTCCTTACCCGTCGGACTGCTTCAAAAAGTGTCACTGTACATGCCATACGTGTATGAAATAGTGCGATGGCTTTCAGTGAAATTGAGACTTGCAGAACATGTGTAGACAACAACCATAAGAATCTATGGGAAATGATATCTACCAAAAACCAAAGAGCAGAATGCCATAGCAAAGGAAATTAAATTATATGTTTTAATTAACTGAAGGAAAAATATCATCTATCAGCAGAATGTAGGGTTAAGGGGAACCTGATTGTCAACAATAAAGCACTTTTGCTCATAATAGATAAATTCCAAGTCGAGTTAGCCTTGTATCCCCATATTAAAGCGTCTTTACCCGAGGGCTGCCTTCCTGCCAAATCTTAGCAAGCACTCATCTTGACCCCCAAATCAGAGATATCCTCTCATACTGGTGTGCGTGGGAGTGTGCTACGATCGCGTACATAGCCTTCCGCCGTAAGTTTCCCTGCCTCAACTAAAGTATAATGTGATTTTGCATTGTACCCTGTGTTTTTCCGTGGAAGGAGAAAGACACCACGCCTCGAAACGTCATGAAGTCTTGTGTTGTCTCATTTTCTTTTCCCTCGTTATGTAGTTTTGTTGGCCTTTGAGTTTCGTATTATTCGTTGTTGCATATTGTCATTTTTTTGTGGTTCTTTGCTTTAATATATACATTATTTTATTTCTTTCAATTTTCCATGTATATACGGTTGTTTGCACGTGTATTTTGTGATCCAGTTTATTCAACCACCATCGTAATCTTGGTGGTTATTGTAACAATTATTTTTATGTTAAAAACTTAACCAGGGTGTAATTTTTTTTCTGATTATTGATTATTTCTCATGTTGTTTGTTCTCAATCTTTGTTTTCTTTAGAGACTTTTGCCATTTCGTTTGTTAAACAATCTATTATTTGCTTTTGATGTTTAAAGGATTGCTAGGATCTCTGTTTTCTGCTTGTTCTTTTATCTTTCTGTTAAGTGGTTTTTATTTATTTGTTGCGTCCTTTTTGTCGACTTTTGCTACACACGCGCCAGACCGCTGTCAGACCTGCTTCGGCCCCGAGCTGTCAAAAACTGCAAACTTTCGAACCACGATCCAGATAACTTAGATCCTCTGTGGGATTGTGGGATGTCTGTATGCTTACAAACTTCCTAAACAGAGGATGTCTGGATGCTCACGGTATACTTTAAGGAACACTCGTTGCGACGTCATAATGCCGCAGCTTCAGGCACAATTCGTCCCCCGTTAGCTCGACAAGCTACAGTTACCACGTCAGGAAAGATACAATTCATTGCCGAGCGGGGTGGCGCAGTGGCAAGTCTTCGAGCTCGCATTCAGGAGGAACCTGGGTTCAAATCCCGCTTCAGCCATCGCGATTTTTAGTTTCCCATGGTTTCCCAAAATCACTACGCGCGAATGCTGGGATGTTTCGTTCTCCGTCCTTGCTTCGCTGAGCAACACGTTCTGACTCTAATAACCTCGCTGTCGACGAAATGATACAGCTGGGTTTGCAATTGGAAAATAATGAATTAATAATTACGCGTTAACCGCAGTTCTTGCACACGAAACTACGTCTTCAGGACTTACGGTTCACAATTGACCTGATAATTCTCAGTTCCAGCCAATGAAGACCTGCGACAATCTGTCCTGTTTACTTGTGTTCCGATGTTAACATCGTGTAACGCAGCCATGGAGCAGGCAATTCTTCAAAGAAGACATTTTTTGGCAGAGAAGCTTATTACTCTGATATTAAGGGGCCCATTTGCCTGCATCATTTTTCTCCTTTTTTTCTTGGCCGAGAAGCACGGGATCTATAAGGGTTACACTGGCACGCGCTACAAGAGCACCATCGCCTCTACGCGCAGGGATTGAACCATAGACTAAAGATAAACCAGACCGATCTCGCTGGCTGTGCACAACCAAACTCCGTGTCCCAACATTGAATAGCTTTTCTGCCTACACGTCTAGCTAGAATGGTGTGAATTAAATTTGATGTTAAAATGTTTTTTAGTAAATTAATGCTTTGAGATGTTTTTATACCTCCTCCAACCAATTTGCAATGTAATTTAATTAAAGTTCAACTTGGGATGAGTATTTTATTAATTTAATAGTGCCTGTCTTTTAAAAATTAAGACATAAACAAACACGTTCATCATTGTTGACCGTGTGACTTTAACAGATGTGTTCCTTTGGGGTAAGTCAATGTTGGGGACATACTCAGAAGACGAATAATAGGTCTACCTTATCTTTAGTCTATGCTCTGAACTGGCGTGCAGTGTTCTCGTGGTGCTGGCTTACCGCTGAAAGTCCCACCTATGGGACTTTCAGCGGTAAGCCTATCATTTTATTGACGAAAAGTCTGTATTAAAGTTCACTACAGGCTCTTATCGTAGTTTAACTCGTATCCGGCTAGTATGTTTTAAGATACGGCAGTCTGAAAAAGCAGTTTTTAACGATATTGGAGGCCCCTAAAATAGTATGCACATCATGGTTTATAAATAATAATAATCTAAATCTAATATTTGGTGGTAAATATGTTTTCTTTATTGAATTTCTGATATACTAGTCTTTGTTTTGTCATAATCGGTTCAGTGGTTTTTGACTTACATACTTAATTCTCGAACGCCATGCAATGTCGCCCGTACTAGTACGGCACGGTGCACACCGGAGCAATACGATAGGCGATGCGATAAGCGATACGATGCGCGACGTGATGTGAATACGACACGTTGTCCTGGAAAGTGTGGCAACTATTTGGAAACAACACGAGTATGTGCACACTGGCGCGATAGCGATACGGCAGCGATATCGATCGGCATCGTATCGTGCGTGCCGGTCGCTCCAGGCGACAGTACCGCGTGACGTTCCCTTCTGAGAACATGGCGGGTCCACAGGAGGATGTTGCTACGATGATTGCACTTATTAAACATGTGGAAAAGAAGCCCAGTTTGTGGAACTGAATACATACTCTAGGGCAGATGTGACTGGTTTGACATAGAAGAACATAGCAGAGGAAATGAGAAACACAGGTAAATGCTAAATTATTGGTATGTTTATTGTTGCATCATCTATGGACATTTGACATGTTTATGTCCATATGAAATAGAGCAATCATAGTTACACGGTCGTACAGCATTTATTGTAAGTGCTATAGCATTTTAAATAGGCATGTTCGTTGTTTGTCTATGGTAACCCCACATATTTCCACTGTATAGCGATGGCTCCTTCCTGCCGCAAGAAATAGTTACCCAGTCTATTCCGCATACGAATAGCTCGTGACTGCCTCCAGCCTACTTCCGTCAGGCATTGCCAGCACGGCTACATTTGTCTGAGAGAAATTCGATGGTTCTTGAAATTTTCCCTTAAGAAAGCGGATAAAATTATGTAGCACGCACCCTGCTTTTACGATTGCTACTGCGCAATCCTCATTACAGGTGATATGTCCATCAAACACGCGGAATTTGGATGTGAGCATTCCGAACGCACATTCCACACTTTTTCGATCCCTGGAAAGTGTGAAATTAAATATTCTTTTCGCATCATTTATTAATCGCTTTGGGAACGGCCGCATGAGGTATGGTATTAAAAGGAAAGCCTCATTACCAATAAAGTAGTATGGGAATGGCTCGTGATTTGTATCTTGCTTTAACAGCTTTCCAAACGACGAATGCCGAAATACAGTGCCGTCACTGTTCCTTACAAGATCCTCAACATCGATGAGGGTAAATATGCAATTTGCGTCGGCTATAGCCATGGGCACGATCGAAAAAAAGCCTTTGTAATTTATGTTTCTCGATCCTGTATTACCGAAACACTTTATACGAATATGTTTATCGTCAGTTGAACCAATGCAGTTCGGCAAATTCCATAACTCTAAATGGCGGTTTGCTATGTCTTTCTAAATACCTTCATCCGGGATAGTCATGTAAATGGGTTGCAAAAGTATCCATAGTGCTTCACAAGTTGATCGTACAATTTGACCAACAGTTGATTTGCTTCTGTAAAATTGTAGTGCTATATCCAGAAAGCTGCTTCCAGTAGCCAAGTACCTGAAACAAACGCGAGTGGCCAATATAAATTCAATATATTCGTTACCAGAAACATAAACATTTTATCTAATAATTTACAGTAACAATGTGTACAACCGTAATTCAATATGTCTGCTTTACACGCCATATGATTATAGAATGTGGTATACACACATATTATAGTTTGTATTGAATCCCAAGCAGCAAGGATATGTTTTATAAACATTACATTGTTGTTATTGCAATTTTTTACAAAATAAATACTATACAAACCTTCTTTTAATGTTTAGTTAATAACGTTTTGTAATTAATATTTTAAAAACACAAATTAAACATTTCTGCAAAAACTATTTTTAATGTTTACAAATATATTCCCGAAAAAAAAAAAACATTTCACTGAGAATATTTCAGAAATATTATAAGTAAAACGTAATAAAATATAAAAGTAAATCTACATTTGCTATCATGATTGCATTACTGTGCTGACTATTGAATTGTTATTCTCATTACACAATAATTTGAAGTGTAACTCTTTGGTGATTGTAACACATATTAAATGCACGACATTTATAGCAAATATATGTGTTACCAGGTCCTTTTTTTTTTCTTTCGAAAGAACTAGTCTAAAAACTCTATTCATGTGCCAGCAAATGATTTATAGAAGCCCTTCTTTGCCGATCTTTGTACATAACATGTCACACTAGTACAAACAACGTTTATATTTTTCAGAGCGGAACTGCCGTGATCAGTGGAAGAATATACGTGCGGCATTCGGAAGGTAATTAAATCCACCGCCATGAGGGTCGGGGAAAACAAAGAAACCTGGCAGCACATCTTGCTTTCCTCTGTCCCTACATGAAGGGAACGAATACGTCTGGGAATGTGCCCTTACAAGAGGACAATAACGACGGCGGTTCAGGACATCTCCACGAACCGCAGATAGCTAGCGATGCGCAACATTTCACAAATGTAAGTATCACGGAAGAACCGTTGGATATGCCTGATGAGGGTGATTGTGATGCGGAATCTGAAATCGCAAATCAACCACATAAGGCAAAGAAGAGAAAAGTGGTAATAACCGACGCGGAAAATGCATTCATTGAGTGACTTGGCTCGAAGTAAGAACGAGAAACGAAGAAGCAGAAGACGAAGACCATCGAGATGATGCTGACTCTCATTGCTACATGATTACAAGAAACTTGATGACAGACGTAAAAGGGCTCTGAAAGCTAAACATCTGGTACAGCTCAACGAACAGCTAGATTCAGCTGAGAGTGAAGCATCAGGCATACAATCTTCAGTATGTCTGTCTGCTTGCAGTATCCCACTTCTGTCACATTTTCCTCTACCGACCACTGTACTCACCGCAGAACACTTTCGCACATCATCACAAACGATTTTCTTCCCCGATACCATCGGAACAAAAACAACATCATTGACTTAGCTGCATTAACATTCAAATATGATCAATGTTAGTGGTGTGTACTGCACCTAGTGTTCTATTTTGTATTTTGTCTTTGTTTTGAATGTAATTTTTTTTCTCTAATTTTGATTTATATGCAACTTTACTTCCTCTATAACCTCTCAGTTACTAGTAGCGTAGTTCGCCTACCTTATTGTTATAAGTAATTTATCAGCTGGTGAAAATGCAAGTCTGTGGTTAGTGTCTTGCTTCCGTAGTTATTTTGACACTAGCTGCTCCAGAATGCGAAAAGTTTCTGTGCTCATCCTATAAAATTCATGGAATTTATCTTCGTGTTGTGTGAGTTCGCGGTAAACCACAGCCAAACTATGTTTAATATTCGTTACATTATACGGATGTACCCAGTACTTTCGTGCCTTTTTCCGTTTACGAAGTTGTAGGTACTTGTATGCCACAACAACATCCTCGTCAGAGGAACTCATCATTGCAATTGAGAGACCTGGCGTTCGTGGCTACTTTATCGCTTATTGCATCGCCTATCGTGTTGCTCTGGTGTGTATGTGAAAGTTGCGCAGATAAAGGTTGTGTCGCGCAAAGCAACCCGTTGCTTTTTGCATCGCCTATCGGATTGCTCCGGTGTGCACCTCGCCTACAACATAAGGGCGACGCCTAGCTCGGGTTTCGCTGTTCTATTTATAGCCCGCCCAAGGTCGCGTGCGTCGCCATCTTGTCGACCACTGCGTGCAAGAGTGGGCTATGTTACACATTATATTTTTACCTTTTAAAAGTTTTATAGTATTTAATTAATTAAATATGTTATAATTAATATCGTGTTGTTTATTATTAATGTTTTCCAATACTTTTACGTTTCTATGTTGCTGTTTATATTTGCGTTTTATAAAATGTCTTGTTGGCTAAGTCGGATCTGCCACATTGCCAGTATACTTTTATCGTATTGTAGAGTTCGTTATATATTTATATTTTAAATGTTTTGTAGTTGTTATTTTAATGTTATTGTCTGCATTCATGCATACAAGTAGATCTTGAGCAGGACTTTCAAAAATGCTCATTTTACCGTGAACAACCTACACATACGTACCTACCTATAGTCTATTCACGGTTTCTTCACACTTTTTGAATTAAACATTCGAAAATCACCTCACGTACGACGTGCTTGGTTGTCTTATAAACATGCCTGCATATATTACAAGCCTCTTATATTCGTATTAATATTAAAATACGATATTTTAGATAAAATTGAACATTTTCTTATACTCTACCTATAAATTATAATATTTCTTTAAAATAAATGTAAATAGAAACGGGGAAAAATTGGTTTTGAAAGAAAGAAATAGTTCTCATGCAAAATGCTAATACGGTAAGTATGCACGAATGCGGTGCATCGTCGCTTTGGTGTAATTATTTTGACTAGGTTGAGAGTGGGATGGAGCTGCACGTCCAAGGTCAAGAAGCGAGGAACCGATACGGGCGACACTAACACACACTTCTAGCGCCTCATCGCTCCTACACGCAAGGCGTGCAATGTTTCCGTCGTAACTCTGTACTGTGCAAATTAGTCTGTAACATAGGGGATTTATTACACGCGATGAAAAGCCACAGATTAAACTACGTTCGTATCTTTGTACTTTTCTCTTGCCACTTAAGGAAACTGCATAGGCAAACCTTAAAAATACGATATTTGACCATTTTCACGAAATTTTTTTCTCCGGAAATATACATAATATGACAAAAGTAGAAAAGTAGGGGCATAGATAATCGTTTATTTGATCTTTTCTGACAAAAAGTCATATTTGTTTACCGAGATAAGCGTATTCGTCCAAACAACTATTTCACAAAAAAACGTGGGGGTCCATCCCACTCTTATTGAGTGAAGATATTTGGGTGGCTCTTGACAGCGAGGTCTTGAGAGCCTATGAGAGTGATTGATGTGAATATGGAGCGGCGCTAGAATGAAGGGGCGGGGGAAACGGGAGATCCCCGAGAAAACCCGCCGACCAACGGCATTGTCCGGCACGATTCCCACTTGCGAAAATCCGGTGACCGGCCGGGTATTGAGCTCCCACCCACTCTTAAGCTTTGGGTTGCATGAGGCGGAGGAATATCCTGGAAGTAGAACTTAGCAGGGCTTCAAAAAAGTTGAAATTAGCCATGAATCAACTGTACCCTATGATTCATTAACGAACGTGTTGCCCTTAGTATAAGTAGACAGTTGCCGTCGGCGGGCGCATTATTGTGCACCGAAGTCGAGTGTAAAGGTCAGTATGATTGGCGTAGGCGGCGTGATCGCGACTTGTCACGCCCAGTGGCGGCTCGTGTAAGAGCGGTGGCAGCTCGAGACCGGCCCGTGCTCAGTGGTTCACGGTCGCCGTACTCCAAGGACGTCGCCGGCTGGCCAAGGTCGCCCGCCGCGAGTGCCGTTACTCCGCCGGCCGGTACACCCCCCCCCCCCCCTTCTACCTCCTGCTTATTCCCTTATCTCGAGCGCGCGCTGCTATTTAGTGGCCTGCCGCACAACAAAGCAAGTCAGATAAAGAGAACAAGCTCAAAGCTATTTTGGTGGGTCGTTATTTTCCTCTATGTTTGGGCTATTAGGTAGAATTTGCTGCCAACCGTTCAACTCGTAACACTCTACCTTCTCCAACAACGAACATAGCAACGGTAACATAACAAGTGAAAAACTCGCTCAGCCGCTGACAGTGCATGCCTACGTAAAAATGATATATTTTATGAATGATTATGAGAATAATTAAACTTAATTTACTTATGCGTTAAGTATATTTAAAAATAAAATTATTATGTTTATAAAATATACAGCTTTATTTATTAAATAGTATTATTTTCATTTTTTCAACAGTTGGCGGAATCATTCTACCTAATAATCTAGTGACCCACGACATCCCTATAAAGCTTCGACCCCCCAGGCGTTGTCACTGCAGTTGCTCGGGAATGTTGCACATTTCATTCTCCACTGTACCTCAAGGCAGCCGCTGCGCTGGCGTGTTCTCTCCTCTTGCCGCATTTCCTGCCGTGTCGGGTCACACAGCCAACATGGTAACTTACTCAGGCTAAAGCTGGATTTACAATAACCCGACAGTCCGACAATATAGCCCCGACACAGACGAAAATTGTTCATCAGCCAATCAGGAGCAAGGTCACCCCGACAAAAGTAGATTCTATTTCTTCTTTCGTCGGGCGTCGGACCGGTCGGCTTCGCTGGCAGTAGAGAGAAAAAACAGAAACATAACCTTACAAATAAAAATGTTGTGCGAATTTCACTGCTGTGGTAAATTTCACATTAAACATATGTTTTTTACGTGTACATCGTGGTTTTCTTGTAACAGAAAGCTAATTAATTGACTAAAGTAAATATTCGTGGAAAAATAACTGCTCCAAAATCCAAAAATATCTCGTTTACAATGTTATCAAAACAAAATAGTGTACAATGATGTGATTTCTTCACTCTCCATAGTAAGTTACTGGCCATTCTAGGATTTTGCAGGAGTTACGCAACACTTATCGGAAGGAAACTGTCGTGGTATTGTAAACATGGAACTAATTTTGGTGGCGGAAATGGTCGGGCTGTAACGTCGTGTCTGACTATCGGGAAGACCTCGTGGCATTGTAAATCCAACATAAGGCCTATCGAGAGAGAAGGGCAGATGGGCAAACTTTCCCTCGGCTTCCATTTAGTAAAGAAGCCTGCCAGCCAGGCTTGGTATTTGCCATAGTATTTGTATCCGATTAAAGTACTTATGAGTAACTACTGATTTTAACTGTTCATTTCTTTGCGATGGCTTTCTTGTATGAACCCTATTTACCTTATTTACCAAAAAGAATATAGCTAAAAAAAAAATGAAATTGGCCTGTAATGTTTTGTTACAGACACGATTAATATATCGCAGTGTGTAGATAACCAAAGTTTACATGGGCCAAGTCGAGATTGATGTATGTAGGCCTACGTTGTTTTTGATCATACAAGTTCTTAAACCAATGATATGTTCAATCTTTTTTTTTTTTTTTAATAAGTTGAGTTTTTATTTTATGTGAATTCCCAGCTGTAATTTATTTTTAGAACTATACTTCACGATGCGTTACTGCTGTTGAGGCTGTTGATGGCCATGACGTTTTCTTCCAAACTATGAATGACTGATGAACAATCGATGCCTCTCTGATTAGAAATGATTCGCAAAAGACTTAAAACGTTCCAAAACAATTTATAACAGTGTATATTATAATAGTTGCGACATTGGTTTTCACGTGTGTATTTTTTTCTTTTTACTGGTGTTATCGTCATCGGTAATCGCTATAGTCGGCGAAGATAAACCGTCGTCTTACGACAGACCCAGACAGCGTTTATTTCCGTAATATTCTTGTTGAGATGTTTAGTTTCAGTCTTTACAGTGGTTCTCCAATCTCCGGCAATATTGTTTGACACAATTAGCTAAGTGAGTCGCTTTCCGGGAGACTGCGTCAGTGTGGTAATGCAAACACGAGTCACCCGAGCTAACTTCTGTACTGAACATGCTGTATCTCACTGAATCACTAAAAAGAACACGCACAGATTAAGGTAGGAAGTTTACTAAAAGCTTTTGTGCATCTCTGAATTACTGTTAAGTGGAGCTCATTGGTTGAATAGCAGGCCAGAATCTACAAGCAGACGCACTGAATCATGCGATTTATAATTTTGGTAGTTTTGTGATAATAATCTAATGCCCGTAAGAAAAGGATGCTTTAAATCACTCGTAGGCACTAGGCCAGAAGAGCAGTCGTTCTGTGTTACTATTTACAATGTGACAGGTTTACTTGGCGCAGACACAAGATGTCGGACGATCACGAGTAAATTGTTCTTAGAGATATCTGAGTCGGAGCCATCAATCAGTACGTGTTGTGTAATACGGACAGTCAAAGTCTTGAGTGTTTGGAATGGCAACGCCATTTTCTCTGATCTGGGGAATTTTATAATTGAGGTAACTTTCAGTAATGCCCGCATTTATAGCGTCCACCAGTAAAACGTTTCCCTTAATGACTTAGCTGGCAACATTGCCAAACATATAACGTCCTGCATATTCCTGATGCTATCATTGTACATGAAATTGTGTTTTGATAGAAGCATTACGGCAAAACTTATAGACCTGTCGTGCGTCCAAATATGGCGACCTGCCGCCCCCTTTCTTACAACACGCAACATGCTGATAATACGTCTCTGCATCTTTCCCTGCGGGGGGGGGGGGGAGGGGGGATAGCTATCGTTCAGGTTCATCAGGCCTGTGTTGCCGTGCACATCAAGGCATGCTCGTTTAGCGAATTGCCCTGACTGGCGATAATTCGCTCCACAAGTATGGCATGACTGTTTATGACTAGTTGATTGGCGTACTTTCTCGGAGTATTTCCGTTTCCTCCCGTTCTTGCTTTCCATCGCTGCTCCACCCGCCATCTTACTTCACTCCCATGGAGGTTGGTTAAGGACGTAGTTGCTGATCGCCGCCAAAATATCTCTTATCTCAGTTGTGGAGGAGATCCCGAATTCTTCAGCTATTCTATACATAACCGTACGACGTAAAACTCTTATTTAAACACGTATATAACCAGGCGAGGTAGTGCGGTGGTATAGGCGAATTAAAAGTGTTAGGTAACAATTTGTGATAATTCAAATTATTTCTTACGCTTTCTATTTTTTTTAACGACTCAGTGTGAAAAGATTAGCATATTTATAAAATGTTTACTTTTATAATAATTTCACAGTTCCACTTGACCGATGCACGAATAAAGTGGTGAGACCTATGGACATGTTAATTTTACATAAGGTAGAAGAATATACAAAGTGCATACAAGTAGATCTAAGCAGGGCTTTCAAAAGAGCTCATTTTATCGCGAACAGCCTATACCTGTTCTGCAGCTAGCTGCAAAGTAATGGTTTATAATGTGCTTCGTACATGGGCATGTTCTGAATGAACCATGTGCAGAAATACGCAAGAAACGTGTGAAAGGTTAAAGCTGTTTTCATGCCCAGACTAAACATTTAGAACAGAAATGTTGCTTGTCCAGAATCGTGCAGGTAAAACAAACAGTGTCATTAATTCTGTTACTCCTGCAGATTGTATCAATGTAGCCTTGTTTAAAAGCAGACACATGCATATTTTCATGAGTTATGGCCTTTTCATTTATTTAAATATTTTTGCATTAAACTATTTTATAAAATCTTAAATTACAGGGGTTTTTCATTCGCTCTCTGCCCCTGACATTCGCTCATAAATATAAAACTATTGGTCGTGATGTAACGCAATTTGCTACGGATATAATATTGTGAAGTTCAAATGAGAAAATAATTTTCGTGCAGCTTTGAGGGAGGGAGGGAATGTAAGGGAGGGCTCGCCGCGGGAGGGAGGGAAGCCACGTGACACTGCTGGGGCTGTACACACCAAACTGTGCTGTTCACAATAGAGAGAGCACTTTTGAAATCAACCTTAGAAAAAAGTCACTGTCCCTGCCTGCATATATTTTAACTGGCGCACTGAGTGACACGCGCCCAGCAAATTTGTTAACGGTGAATGGAAAGTAGTTCCATGTCTTAACGTCGAAAAAAAAGTGTTATGTAACCAATAGCTTAAATTATTTCTTTCGCAATCTGTTTTTTTTTAATGCATAGAACTGTAAAAATTAACAGAGTTGTAAAATATTTACTTTTCTAATAATTTTACAGTTTCACTTGATCGATGTATGAATGAAGTTATGAGGCCCATGGAAATGTTAATTTTATACAAGGTGGAAGAATATACAATGTGCATACAAGTACATCTAAATCAGGGCTTTCAAAAGTGCTCATTTTACCGCGAACAGCCTATAACATCGCCCTCTACTACCGCGCTGTGCAACTTACGTTTTTTTGAGAGTTAATATCCTCATGTGGAGCAGCTATCGCCCAACCGCTTTCGGCCGCTGTCACTACTGAACTGAACAACCCCCCCCCCCCCCCCCCCCCTTCATGCAGCGGCAATTGACTCACCCGACGCATTTTAAACTACTGCGCACTATTTTGTTATTTGGGTTTCACTATACTTTGGCTTGTGAGATGCCACTCGTATACGGAAGTGTGCTTGTAGTCTCAGTTCTTGTCCCTGCTTTTGTAACGCACCTGATAGTTGTTCGTGTTTGTTCAGGTTAAATTCGGGTTGGTATAGGCTGTTCACGGTAAACTGAGCACTTTCGAAAGCCCTGCTTAAGATCTTCTTGTAAGCACGTTGTGTATTCTTCTGCCTTATGTAAAATTAACATTGCCACGGGCCTCATCACTTTATTCATGCGTCGATAGAGGGAAACTGCGAAATTATTAGAAAATCAATTATTTTATAAATCTGATGATTTTTACACACTGATGCATTAAAAAACAGAAAGAGAGATAAATAACTTAAATGATCACATATGGTTACCTAAAACTTTCCATTCGACATTAAGGTATGGAAGTAGGGCCTACTTTCCATCTATCGTTACCAACTTTACCGGGTGCATGTCACTCATTGCACCCGTTGTAGTAGGCCTATATGCAGGTAGGGGCAGTAACTTTTTTCTAAGGTTGATTTCAAAAGTGCTCACTTTACCGTGAACAGCCTTTAGTTAGTGAAGCAGCATCAAAGGTGCTCCGTCAGCGACATTTCATTGCACAGTTTGGGCACCGGAACCCACTTGCAATGTCTACCATTCAGTGAGCGAACATCAGGGACCGAGAGCGAATGAAACACCTACATATATGTTTACAACATGACTAGTGACATACTAGTCGCACAAGGCCATTCCTACCACTTTTTCATGTTTTTTTCCCCACTGTTTCATAACCAGCAGATATACCGCAGTGATACGACGAAACAAATTCCAGGCCGGCTGCCGGTAATAGAATTTTAACCTTTGACATACTGTGCGTAAATATGCATTCATTTTGACGGAGGCTTTCCACTCTTTCCAGCCTTGTCTAGAGGCGACCATGTTTGGAAACGTGACTGAATATTCAGCGGGAAAACCGGACAAGCGATCATTAATTCCAGGCAATGCTCGTGCTGTCTGCCTACGCCTCTGGATTCCAGCGCAACCAGCTTCTAGCCGATGAACACATATTTTCTTGAGGCGAAGGTTTGTTGGAGCTTTACATTTACAACATTCTTTTGTTATGCGTGGCGTAAAAGTTAACCTGGCGATGACCTTGGTGTGTTGTATAGCTTACTTGTGTTTCTCAATTTCACAATTAATAATTTTTCTTCGACCACTGCATTATGCCTAAATGGTTGTCAGAAGAATGGCTTACAAAGCAGCTTATTTACTAACGTAAAGACCTAACTAGATCTGCCACAGTTATGAGAACCTCGTTTTTAGCTAAGAATTGAACATACTCCACCCGGTTAGTGTCCAGATGCGTCAACCTTTGGGCCACCCGAATGTAATTTATACCAGAAGTGTGACGGTATATATATATATATATATATATATATATTATATATATATATATATATATATAATATATATATATATCGCGTCATACTGTCTTTTGTAGAAAATAATTTTTTTTTTGTTCTTGTCTCTGTGTATGTTTGTGTCTTAATTTGGGTTATCCTTGTTTTAATTTTATATTTTTTCGTCTAGTAATTTGTTGTGTTTTTTCTATTTTATTATTTATCAGATCTAATTCCTTGTGGGACTTATATGTTTTATTAATATCTTTTGACTACAGCTACTCTCAGCTCGTTTTCCCGTGTTTATTTCGTGTCTGACTTTTTGAGACCACATAGTGAAGTAATGGCGTACGTTCATAATATTTATCTTACTCCCTGTCTTGCTTTATAGTGGCACATGTCCCCTGCTATTGGCGTGATGGTCTGGAGATCCACGGCATATTATCGTCGTTCACTAATTATAGAGATACGAGGGCCATCATATATCCATTGGTATGCTAAAAACAGTTTGCAACCCAAGTGTTACCTTTCTGGTTGAGAAACCAGCTGTCATCTTTTCAGCGTTATAACGCTCCAGCTCGCCCGTAGAAAGATCTGATTTCTTAGTCTTATGAGTGTTTACATCATAGCAACACGTCAGTCTTTCTTAGCTCTTTGGTTGAATAGTTGAAGTTGATGATAATACAGAATCCCGGGGGAAATTCCGGAACAAGGGAAACAAAATAAATATCACTTTTGGAAAATAAAAGAAAAAAAATATATTTAAAAACTGGCAAGTTATTAAAGTTTTTTCTTGTTGTTTTCTTCAGCAGTGTATCATTAAAAGTCGGGCTGGGTGTGGTTATGATAGTGAAGAAGAAATAAGCATTCGGTATCAAGCCGACCTCCCGTGGCGCAGTCGTTGGTGCGCCACTGATCTGGGGTGCGGGAGGCTCTGGGTTCGAATCCCGGGTAATGCATGGGTGTTGATTACGTTAGGTTATAAGTCAGTATGTAGGCCGTCCCGTGCTAAGTTTTCAGACGTAAAATCGGGGGAGCGTTAAAAAGCCCTTTACAATTACAATTTGGTGTCGACTGTAGTAAAAAACCGAACCTCAAAATGTAATGATTATAAGTGTTACAATCTACAACCGTTTCAAAAAGCAGCTTGACATAAGGATAACTATACGTACACCAAGCGCGTCTGCAATCCGGTATTTCCTCATTCGAACCATCCACCGTAGCTGTGAAAACCGATTGTCATACCGTAAGGAGTTTGGAACGTAGCACAACAGGCAGGGAAAACGCGCGGTGCTGGCTGAGAGGTTTTGGCTTCGGATTTTTTTTTCCGTGGTCGCTAGTTCTAAAGTGTGAAAATACATTGGTGTCACCGTAAGTTTATGCCGTGACTTTTCTCTTTGTTAAACGTATATTTGTATGCTGTAGAGGTTTACACAATGTTGGTGGACACATAAAATACCTATCGCGAATATGAAAAATATTTCTAAGTTAAAAATTGCAATGTTTAAAGCCCATCGAGTTTCTTAGGATTTCAAAAATTTTTTGGTAATTGTTTAACTGCTGTGGTGGAAATATGTCCCACTTGAAAAATGATGGGGTCATCTATCACTTTTTTTTTTAAATCAAAGTACACGCACTATTTTTATTTTTATCGAAATAGCTATTTTAGCAGTTACTTACTGTTTACGTTTGATGCAATCTTAAATAAGTAAATTGTTAAAGTATAATATAAAATACTCGGAAACAACAATGAAAAAAAAATATTTTGTGGCAGCGACAAAAATATTTTGTTGTTATTCACCCTGCCAAATTTGTTGTGGTGTACACAAAAAATTTTATAGCTGCCATAAAATTGTTTGTGTACACCACAACAAATTTGGCAGAGTGAATACCAACAAAATAATTTTTTGGCCGCCACAAAATATTTTTTTCAGTGAAGAGTATATTTTGAAATATAAATACATTAGTAAACAGGGATGCAGTTACACTCTAAGCAAAGGAGGAGGGGGGGGGGGGGGGCTGCCTGGTGCGTGAATTTCGTTGCAGAGTGCAGTTTGAAATACGTTTCCCCACACAACTGTTAAACGCGCGTCCAATGCGCTGATATACGAAAAGAACGCACACTTCAGACGAGGCTGGTTGAGTGCTTTCATAACGTCACGCATATTACATACACCATTTCAGAGTATTCCAAAATTGCTAAAATCGTCATTCTCAAAATCGTTGTATCTCAAAATACGTACAGTATATGTCATGTGCCTAACAAAACTACTCAAGCGCAGGCTGCTCGCGTCAAAGTGAGCACTTTTGAAATTAACCTTGGAAAAAAGTCACTGCCCCTGCATATACTTTAACGGGCTCACTGAGTGACATGCGCCCAAGAAATGGTAACGACGGCTGGAAATTAGTTCCATATCTTAATGTCGAATGAAAAGAGTTGGGTAATCATTTGCAATAACTTAAAATATTTCTTTTGCTTCCTGTTTATTTATTCATCGAATTGTAAAAATGAACAGATTTGTAAAATATTTACTTTTTAATTAATTCCACAGTTTCACTTGACCGACGTTTAAATAAAGTGATGAGACCCATGGTAATGTTACATTTACATAAGGCGGAAGAATACACAACGTGTACACAAGTAGATCTCAAGCAGGGCTTTCAAAAACGCTCATTTTACCGTGAACAACCTATACAGACTTTCTGCCAACAAAGTGCTGATTGGGTCGCCGCTGGAAGTTTCATATGTACACGCAGTGCGACGAGAACACTGCACGTCAGTTCAGAGCCTTGCGCTTAGTGGCGATGACGCACTCTATGCACGTGGCAGTCTCGCCCTTATCGCTCGCGCGCTTCTCGGCCTCAGACGCGGAGGAAAGCTCCATCAGGCTGGCGGGAGTCTTAAAGGGAACCTTCCTCCGCCATATTGGATTCTTGGTTTTCCTACTTTGTATATGCTTTTACAAAAGAAAATTTCTAAACGTTCTCGATACCCAACTAGCTATAGACTTTACACCGTACTAAAGGCTGTTCGCAGTAAAATGAGCACTTTTGAAAGCCCTGCTTACGATCTACTTGTATGCACGTTGTGTATTGTCCCGCTTTGCGTAAAATTGACATTGCCATGGCCCTCATCACTTTATTTGTATTTAGGTCATGTAAAACTGTGAAATTATTAGGAAAGTAAATATTTTACAAATGTGCTAATTTTTACACTTTGATGCATAAAAAAAAACCCCATAAAAGGAAAGAAGTGATTTAAGTTTTCACATATGGTTATCTAACACTCTTGATCCGGCGTGAAGAAGTGGAACTACTTTCCATCTATCGTTACCAACTTTGCTGACCGAATGTAACTCAGTGCGTCCGTTAAAATATATGCAGGCAAGGGCGGTGACCTTTTTTAAAGGTTCATTTCAAAAGTACTGAATTTATCGTGAACAGCCTTTACCGACAAGACACGGGAACTACGAACTCATTATAACTTCACAATAATAATTCTGCCGAAAACTGACAAAATCAATGCCTACTGCGACATATGTAAATACGAGGTCGTAGCTCAGCCGTTATGCCTGTACTACTGATGCCTAGTTGGGTATAGGATAAGGTGACCAGGCGTCCCGATTTTTTCGAGACAGTCCCGATTTTCGAGGTCGTGTCCCGAATTTTTTAGAGGATCATTCGGGACGGCCGCTTGTCCCGAATGTTGGGACATGACAGAGTTAACTCGTGGTGTGGCTGATTTTGGGTGGATTTGGGCTACACCAGGGAGGACAAAACTCAATTAACTATTGACACTTTAAGATTCATTTTGATTACGAAGGTTAACTTCAACAAAACTTGTCCAAACGTTTACAAGATGCTTTCTAAGAGTGACATGATGGAAAAAAAATTCATTCATCTGCAAAATATGACGAAGTAAAATAGTTATTGTAACGCAATTTTTTGACAAAAGTAAAATAACAAAGAATGTCATTGTTTTTATTTACAGTTTTTCAATCAATAAATCATACGCCTTATAATAAATCATTTGTAAAAAACAACAATGGTATTCACTTTTTTTTTAAACAAAACAGCCCCTGTAAACAGTCCATCCCCCCCCCCCCAATAATCCCACCACTACTCTCCCCTTCCCACTACCAACCATATATAAGCCAAAACGAGCGTCCCGAATTCGGGTCAGAAAAATATGGTCACCTTCGTATAGGAGAACTTTCGGAATTTTTTAAAAATATAAACAAGGTAGTAAAACCAGGAATCCAATATGGCGGGGTATTTTTATCCCATAGTTTCACCATGGTGGTAATAGATTATGGAGTAGCAACAGCCTATCTTCTCCACGTTTATCAGGTGAAGCCGATACCTTGTCTGCTTCTTTCAACTGCGCATGCGCAGACCGATTGTTTACGTCAGCAGCCATATTAGGAGTGGAAAAAGTTACATAGTAAGCAATGTAAAACATGTACCTTTTTGCCACTACTAGCCCTGTCCTTGTCTTTCCTTTTTGGCTCCATGAGTTTCACTTGTTAAGGTGGAAAGGGGGAAGGGGGAGGTAGTATAGTGTTTAGACTACTCGCCACGCACCCAGGCGAACCGGCCCCGCATTTTTGCGTGTGGGAATCGTGCCGGACGATGCTGCTCGTCACCGGGTTTTCTCCGGGATCTTCCGTTTCCCCCGTCCCTGAATTCCGGCGCTGCTCCACACTCGCCTCGCCTCGTCTCACTCTCATCGACTATCGAGACCTCGATGTTCAGAGGCTCCTAACTCTCTTCGCTCGCTCGTTCAATTGAGCTGCGAGCCGCGTAGTAATTGAGAAATCCCTATGGTGCAGAACTGTTTTTGAGGTATGTGTGATCACTCAAGAGTCGCTTTCAATACTCACAGTACTCAATCCGGTCCGGGGCGTCCCAGCATTGGATCTGCGAGGCCAAGTATGTCACGCTACTAAAGACTGTTCACGATAAAGAGCACTTTTCAAATCAACCTTATAGGCTGTTCACGATAAAATGAGCACTTTTGAAAGCCCTGCTTAGTATCTACTTGCATGCACGTTGTATATTCGCCCACCTTATGTAAAATTAACATTCCGATGGGCCTTATCACTTTATTCATGCGTCGGTCAAGTGGAACTGTGAAATTATTAGAAAAGTAAACATTATATATATGCTAATTTTTACACACTGAGGCGTTAAAAAAATAGAAAGCGTAAGAAATAATATAAATTATCACAAATAGTGGCCTAACATTTTTTATCCGATGTTAACGTATGGAACTATTTTCCATCTATCGTTACCAACTTTACCGGGCGCATATCACTCAGTGTGCCCGTTAAAATATGTACAGGCAGGGGACAGTCACCTTTTTCTAAGGTTGATTTCAAAATTGCTATTTTACCGTGAACAGCCTGTAGAAAAAAGTCACCGCTCATACCTACATATATTTTGACGGGCGTACTGAGTGACATGCGCATAGTAAAGTTGGTAACGATGGATGTGAAAGTAGTTCCATAGGCCTATCTTAACATCAAATAAAATGTTTTAGGTAACCATTTCTAGTAACTTAAATTATTTCCTTCGCTTTCAGTTATTTTTAATGCTTCAAAGTGTATAAATGAGCAGTGTATTAAAACATTTACTTTTCCAATAATTCCACAGTTTAACCTGACCGACGCACAGATAAAGTGATGAGGCCCACGCTAATGATAATTTTACATAAGGCGAAATAATACACGTTGTGCATTCAAGTAGATCTTAATCAGGGCTTTCAATAGTGCTCAATTTACCGTGAATAGCCTTTTTATACAAAATATTCCTGTGCAACATCTGATCTCTGATCTGTCCTTTGTTTTGCTAGAATCTATTTCTACTATATAGAGTGCAACTGAGAGTTGCTATTGTGATTATAGTTCTTTCTGGGTAGATGGCGAAAGCGCCATTGTCGACAGCTAGGCGGAAAGATCAGAGAAAACAAAACTGGAAAAGCGAAGATTAATGTGAGACATAACTATAAAATTAGAAATGCGTAAGGACAGAGTAGAATGTTGAAAACTGTGCAAACGACTTCCATAAAAGCAGAGATCTTGAGCAGAAAAGAGTGTGCAAAATAAACGATCTGGCTTTACATTCTTGCTCCTGCACGTGATGTCTAGCACACACGTCCAGTTTTTAAACCGGTTGTATTTAATAACTGTGTTCTTTTTTAAAACCTTAAAACACCAACGCCAACCAGGAACTTGACTTAATGGGCGAGGAATTTTGACGGATCATATCATATTGACACGTGAGAATTTTCCTTAAACGGAAGTGGGGGACGACTTGGGAAAATCCATTTATTTCGCAGTAGACCGGATTCAAACCCACGACCTCTCAAACGCATCAGAGCAATTGATCTGTTTTGAAACCAGCATAAAAAAAAAAAAACATCCAAGTCCGGAACTGTGTGTATTTCAACGTAAACGACTACAGTTGGTAGCAGTGAATTATGCAAAGCTGTAGATGTTAACGACTTATCAAGAGTGTAATATATTAAATCATTGACCAGCAGAACTGATTTCAGTTCTTTCTGTTTTATGTACAAAATCTGGCGTAATAGTTATGTTTTTAACAATTTTGCCGTGTGACACTGCAGGCACTTAGATACGAGTCATGGGTCCCGGCCAATGTCAAATTTGATACGCTGTTGTGGATGGACACGCAATGGCAGAAAGAAGAAATTAAGAGAAGATGTAAAAGTTCCAGAAAATTAGCGTATGTAATGTCCGCATTTTATTGGGGCTGCGGTTGGCGCAGTGGGTAGAGCACTTTCCTGCCGGATTTTCACACGTGAGAATTGTGCTGGACGATGCCGCTGGTAAGCGGGTTTTCTCGAGGTTCTCTTGTTCCTCCACCCTTGCATTCCAGCGATGCTCCATTCTCGGTTCACTTCACCCTCATCGGCTCTCAAGACCCCGTTGTTGAAAGCCGCCCGAACCGCTCATCAACTCCACTCGGCATTTAATGTTATTGGTGGTGGTGTGTCTTCTTCCTTCCTTCATGTCAAGACTCCTCACAAACTCGTTCTTTCGGCGAGAGACGTAGAAATATTGATATCGGAAAAAATATCTAAATTTTTATATTGGTTATTTAGCCTATAAACGTATCGTTTTACGAAACCACATCTCGAAAGAAAAATATCGAATTTAGGTACATAGGAATCTGATATTTTACATATTAAAGGACTAGACAAATTTAAAATTGCTTGGCATAATACATATTGAGGCATAATACATACATGAGGTATTGCAGTACGATGTGGTGCCTGTTTTTGGTGCATGCTGCCAAAGTAAACATGGTAATTTTTAAATTCGATTTTTGTATTCAAAACAAAACTTATTAAAAGCGCAATTAAAACATATTTTTGAAATATTTAGACGATTTGTATCGACATATCGTTGATATAATATCGCCATTTCGATATATATATCGATATTTTTTCGACATCCTTAGGAGTCAGACTAGCCAGAGGAAGTCGCCTTGGGTAAGGCGAACACGCAACGGACGCCTTGCCGGACGAGACGCGAGGTTTGGAAACTAGTCGCGGGGCGGCGGGGGAGGAGATCGCTTCCTCGCGTGGTCACGCCGGGCCGGGCCGGGGCAGCAGCGGCGGCGTTGTTTCCCAACAACACGGGGCCCGCGGTAATACTAGGTATAGTCGGTTCACGACTGGAACAGACTTTTGAACAACACCTTAGTCATCAGCTGTATGCATCGTTACTAACAGTGACTGGCGCTGGTTCAGTTAGTTTGGCAGAACGGAGAGAGAATATAGTTTGAATGTTTTAACGTATTTTTAAATCTATTGCTTAAAAATGGGAGTAGGAAAGATTCCGAGAACGTCTGTTCCAGTCGTAAACGGACTATAGGTAGGTACGGCTCGCCTTGCTAACCCAGATCCACGTAACCTTTTACCCCCCCCCCCTCCCCCCACGTGGGTGCCTGCTCTGTGCGGAGCTTCTCCACTAGCCCACCCCTCGAACTGCAGGAAGGGTTGTTCCCCCTTTCTCTCTCTCACACACACACACACGCACTCTCTCTCTCTCCCTCTCTCGTTAGTGCGCCGGCCTCTATTTCGCATTTCCGCTTATCCGGAACCCAATTACGTGGGCATGCTAGCTGCCAGCAGCGGAGTTTCACGTATCACTACACGTCGTGTCATGGCAACTTCTGCCACGCTTACGGTTTCCACGACCTAATGCTGGAATCACAATAGTGCGACAGATGCGACGCGACAACAAAAATTCGCGCTAATGTGAACAGTAAATTTTACCGCCTCGCGATCAACATTTAAAATTATTATTTATAAATGGTTTCATGGCACTACCTACTGTTACATTATGCAGCTCGCCCTACCCTCTTCCTGGAACGATACGCTCGCGGCCTCCTGACTCCCCTTTCTGGGAAACCCGTGAATAATGGACAGCGGCCCGTCGGGCTGTCGCGCCGCTCGGCACCCTACTTGCGTCACGGCCCTCTCCCCTGCTGGAGGTTTCGACGAGTTTGGCGACGACGCAAGAATGTTCTGGTGAGACTGGCTGGCGCCTCAGCCCTCCGCGACGCATCACGCGAGTTGGGGAAGATTCTAGGTAGCGGCCTTAAACGATATATATATATATATATATATATATATATATATATATATATATATATATATATATATATATATATATAACTGCCACAACCCAGCGGCCGGCAGTCTTTGATGGAGGCCGCCTGGCCGAGTGTGCGTGGGCGAAGTGAAGTGTGGACGACGACTGGAGATTGCGGAACGACGGCGGACGACGTGTTCATGGCTTGAATGGACGAGAGGGTGTGAAACCGACGAGTGAAGCCTACTGTGCGTGAGGGCGCTTGGAGGACTCTAGCACATTGTGACTGGCGGGACATGGATTGAACTGAGGTGGGACTGAATGGGAGTGTAATACGGATTTTATTGTAAATATTCAAACTGTCAATTTGGACACATATTTTATATAATATTTGAATAGGTTGATACACTGTCTATTGGGGCTGATCTTTAATTATTAAATTTAGTTGATTTCTTTGTGGTAATTATGAATTGTATTAAATTGGAATAATTAGTTGTGAACAGTAGGTTGTATCAATTATGTGAAATTTTGAGTTCAGAGAATTTTGCTGTAGTTATTGTAAATAAAATAAGTAAATCATAATTAATTATTTTATTTGATTAAGACCTCCATACCTTAACGAACTTGTTATTGTCCACTTAATTTCTACAGAGAGAAATTGTAACAATACTAACCTCTTTTACGATGGCCGTTAATGTTTCCATTACTTTCTTATTTTGCAATTCTTTCAGAAAATTCTTTCCTATATCCGCTGGTACATTGAGCGTGAAAGTATAGATATAATTACATCTAGGAATTAAAATTCATTGCTTTACGTATTAATATGGTAAATAATAACGCACGTAAAACTTTAACACTTAAAATATGGCAGGTCAAATAGTTTTACTGACCTGTCGCGCCCGCGACTCGAATAAATTAGAAATTTTGTCGCGCGGGCGTTTTTCGTCGCGTTGACGTCACAGAAGTCTTGATCCTGATTGGCATTGAAAATTATTTTATTCGCGTCGCGCCCATCGCGTTGCGTCTTTCGCGCTATTGTGATTCCAGCATAAATCGGCTTCTGGTAAGTGGCAAAGTGAATGGGAAAGGCGTCTCTGGGTTCGATTCCTGGCAGTGGTCACCCCTGGATTTTCCGTTTGCGAGACATGGGGCGGTGTTACCATATGTCGGTGAGTTTTGCTCGCCACTCACTTGCATTCTACCGCCCTCCACGTCATCCTCCAGGTTTTTTTAATATTGGCGAGCCCCCAAATCCCGCTACGCCAGCGTGAACACCTCCACAGTTCTGTGTGCCCTCCAGCATGCATGTTAGCAGCTATGTCGGTTGGAGAATGGGATGCGTCTCAGGGCAAGCCCTTTACGCCTTAGGTCGGGTTTAGTTATTATAATGGGCCCATGCATCGCGGCTAAGCAGGGTTATAGTGCCATGGCCGCAATTGTAGCCATGTGAACACCCCGAAAGAAGACGGGTCTAGACCCGTCTTCTTGGAAGAACATAGCAAACCAGGCAAAGTGGAGAGGGCTGTGGAAAATCTATGCGACAGTCGCGAAGGATAAAATAATTCCTTTTAACTGGATTAGGGCTGGATAAAGTAGGGTATTTGTTAGTTCGGGAAAAAAGACTTCTGTTGGTTTGATGCGGGGTGAAATGAAATGAGATCGCAGCTGTGTGTTTTGCGGGGGACAGAACAGCCCCCGCGCCGATGCCAGTCATCGTGTGGGCGCAGGCGCCCTAGAAGTTGAACCACTGTCAATACTGCCTTGTAGGCGAACCAGTACTGCAGTACCGACAGTAACTGATGATGCAGGGCCCCCTGCTTTTCGTCGAGTGCGTCGAAAAACTGGACAGCTCAGTCATGACACCGACTCCATCTTCGCCCTTCCGCACCGATGCCAAGATCTCCAACCCATGGGTGAAGGTGGGGAGAGTTCTTTCGGGGAGCCACACCCTCCCCTTCCTCCAAAACAACCCGTCGGTCTGGGAAACGCGAGATAACCGGGGCCTAACAGTGGTGGTGGCGAATCCGCTGGCCCAGGAGGGAAGTCCGACATCGGGGTGCTTCCAAGGTCCAATGCATTCCAATCCATTCATCACTCACCCGCAGTCGGCAGCCCGTAGAATCCAACAGTGAGGATCGCTACAATTCACATTTTTCAGCACCTCGATATCCCCCTCCCCGCTTTGATCGTTGGGCCACCACCAGTAGATGCACTTCACCATCTCGTACCGAGCTGCCCAGGTTCCCGACGTCCACGATGACGGCGCTCTCGCACCGGCCAGTTGGTTCGCGGGATTATTTCCAGCCACCCCAGAACCTGGGGATCCCCTATCCACCACCTGGGGACGCGACGAGTTGCGGATAGTCGCCGCACCCAAGCTGCCATGGTCCCATCGCACTCGTAGATGTACCTCGCTTTCGCTGGTCAAGTCGCGGGCAGTTCCCAGCGAGAGAGCAGCCACGAGCGCGATGTTCATCCCACGACAGCTTAGCTCATATCCTCCAGGTATGATGGCCTTCTACGTGCACCACCCCGGATGCTTGTTTCTGTGCGGGGTTTACGTTTGTCCACGGGTGTATAAACTGTTCACGGTAAAGTGAGTACTTTTAAATGCCCTCTCATTTTGAATAATAGTCAATAAATACATTTTATTTTAACCTTAGACGTAAACTTCCGAGTGTGGTGGAATATATACATTGTGTTTATTACTTACATGGCAATATTTATTTTAAATGGTGGTTCAAGAATGGGAAATGGCTCGAAGAAAAGAGTAACTAGGGCTTCAAAAGTGCTCACTTTACCGTGAACAGCCTATATACACTAATGCCATTGTTCCGGGATATGCGTTCTTCCTTAATCGCTAATTGCTTACCCTTAACGGAAACGTGAATTATCCATTTCAACTGTCGCAAAAGAAGGAATTTTTGGTTTGAAAAGTACTTATTAACAACTTATATCAATTTACACAGTGGATCCTATCAGAAGAGTTGGTTTAGTTATGTTGCACAAGCAGCAGTTTTTAGGTTCGTCGTGTCAGCAGTGGCCAATACAATAGCGTTACCAGAAGGGAAACTACGTATACGCTGTTCACGGTAAAGTGAGTACTATTCAAATCAACATTATAAAAAGTCACTGCGCCTGCCTGCATATATTTTAACTGGCTCTCTGAGTAACATGCGCACAGTAAAGTTGGTAACGATGGATGGAAAGTAGTTCCATATCTTAACGTCGAATAAAAAGTGTTAGGTAACCATTTGTGATACCTTAAAGTTATATATTTCGCTTTCTCTTTTTTTATGCATAGAAGTGGAAAAATTAGCTGATTTGTGAAGTATTTATTTTATTAATAATTTCACATTTTCATTTGCCCGACGCATAGAAAAGTGATGAGGCACATGGTAATGTTAATTTTACATAAGGCGGAAGAATACCCAACGTGTATACAAGTAGATCTTAAGCAGGGCTTTCAATAGTGCTCATTTTACCGTTAAAAGTCCATATACGAGTATACCCGGGATAATATGTCAAGGCGTTTTAAGCTAGAGTTTAAACGTTAAACCGCCAAAAGGCTAAAACGCGACGTGGCATCCGTAGTTTTAAACGGCCCCAAGCAATTCGGCCTCCTGGTTGTTGCTCACAAAGTGAATCGTGGTGAAGGTTGGGCGCCAACTGTTGCTGGTCCGTCCTCTTAGCCTCGTGAGCGTGACTTGGTGTCTTGGCTTGCAGTGAGCCGCCGGCCAGTGCTGCCACAGCTCCCGTCTTGGCTTGCAGTGAACCGCCGGTCAGTGCTGCCACAGCTCCCGTCTTGGCTTGCAGTGAACCGCCGGCCAGTGCTGTCACAGCTCCCGTCGTGACGTGGTGTCTTGGCTTGCAGTGAGCCGCCGGCCAGTGCTGCCACAGCTCCCGAAGTGACGTGGTGTCTTGGCTTGTAGTGAGCCGCCAGCCAGTGCTGCCACAGCTCCCGACGTGCCGTGGTGTCTTGGCTTGCAGTGAGCCGCCGGCCAGTGCTGCCCCAGCTAACGACGTGACGTGGTGTCTTGGCGTGCAGTGAGCCGCCAGCCATTGCTGCCACAGCTCCCGTCTTGGCTTGCAGTGAACCGCCGGCCAGTGCTGCCACAGCTCCCGTCTTGCCCTGCAGTGAGCCGGCGGCCAGTGTTGCCACAGCTCCCGTCTTAGCTTGCAGTGAACAGCCGGCCAGTGCTGCACATCTCCCGTCTTGGCTTGCAGTGAGCCGCCGGCCAGTGATACCACAGCTCCCGAAGTGACGTGGTGACTTAGCTTGTAGTGAGCCGCCGGCCAGTGCTGCCACAGCTCCCGACGTGACGTGGTGTCTTGGCTTGCAGTGAGCCGTCGGCCATTGCTGCCACAGCTCCCGTCTTGGCTTGCAGTGAACCGCCGGCCAGTGATGCCACAGCTCCCGTCGTGACGTGGTGTCTTGGCTTGCAGTGAGCCGCCGGCAAGTGCTGTCACAGCTCCCGTCGTGACGTGGTGTCTTGGCTTGCAGTGAGCCGCCGGCCAGTGCTGCCACAGCTCCCGAAGTGACGTGGTGTCTTGGCTTGTAGTGAGCCGCCAGCCAGTGCTGCCACAGCTCCCGACGTGCCGTGGTGTCTTGGCTTGCAGTGAGCCGCCGGCCAGTGCTGCCCCAGCTAACGACGTGACGTGGTGTCTTGGCGTGCAGTGAGCCGTCGGCCATTGCTGCCACAGCTCCCGTCTTGGCTTGCAGTGAACCGCCGGCCAGTGTTGCCACAGCTCCCGTCTTAGCTTGCAGTGAAAAGCCGGCCAGTGCTGCCCCATCTCCCGTCTTGGCTTGCAGTGAACCGCCGATCAGTGCTGCCCCAGATCCCGACGTGACGTGGTGTCTTGGCTTGCAGTGAGCCGTCGGCCATTGCTGCCACAGCTCCCGTCTTGGCTTGCAGTGAACCGCCGGCCAGTGATGCCACAGCTCCCGTCGTGACGTGGTGTCTTGGCTTGCAGTGAGCCGCCGGCAAGTGCTGTCACAGCTCCCGTCGTGACGTGGTGTCTTGGCTTGCAGTGAGCCGCCGGCCAGTGCTGCCACAGCTCCCGAAGTGACGTGGTGTCTTGGCTTGTAGTGAGCCGCCAGCCAGTGCTGCCACAGCTCCCGACGTGCCGTGGTGTCTTGGCTTGCAGTGAGCCGCCGGCCAGTGCTGCCCCAGCTAACGACGTGACGTGGTGTCTTGGCGTGCAGTGAGCCGCCAGCCATTGCTGCCACAGCTCCCGTCTTGGCTTGCAGTGAACCGCCGGCCAGTGCTGCCACAGCTCCCGTCTTGCCCTGCAGTGAGCCGGCGGCCAGTGTTGCCACAGCTCCCGTCTTAGCTTGCAGTGAACAGCCGGCCAGTGCTGCCCCATCTCCCGTCTTGGCTTGCAGTGAGCCGCCGGCCAGTGATACCACAGCTCCCGAAGTGACGTGGTGACTTAGCTTGTAGTGAGCCGCCGGCCAGTGCTGCCACAGCTCCTGACGTGACGTGGTGTCTTGGCTTGCAGTGAGCCGCCGGCCAGTGCTGTCCCAGCTCCCGACGTGACGTGGTGTCTTGGCGTGCAGTGAGCCGTCGGCCATTGCTGCCACAGCTCCCGTCTTGGCTTGCAGTGAACCGCCGGCCAGTGATGCCACAGCTCCCGTCGTGACGTGGTGTCTTGGCTTGTAGTGAGCCGCCGGCCAGTGCTGTCCCAGCTCCCGACGTGACGTGGTGTCTTGGCGTGCAGTGAGCCGTCGGCCATTGCTGCCACAGCTCCCGTCTTGGCTTGCAGTGAACCGCCGGCCAGTGATGCCACAGCTCCCGTCGTGACGTGGTGTCTTGGCTTGTAGTGAGCCGCCGGCCAGTGCTGCCACAGCTCCTGACGTGACGTGGCGTCTTGGCTTTGCAGTGAGCCGCCGGCCAGTGCTGCCACAGCTCCCGTCGTGACGTGGCGTCTCGTCTTGCAGTGAGCCGCCGGCCAGTGCTGCCACAGCCCCCGTCGTGGCTGTGGCTGCTGAAGCGTCGCGTTTGTGTGACAGTACTTCCACACTGACGATGGCTCGAACTTCGCTCAGGACGTTCGGTGATTTCGAGCACCGGATCAGAATTCCGTTACAAATAAAAAATATTAACATGAAAAAAATGTGGAGCTTTTCATTTAAGACATTATCTTAAAAACTTAATATTGATTGGCGGCTAAGTAATTTTCGAGCATGAAAAAGACAATGCACAAAGTTGGGGGAGTCTACTATGCTTAGTCGAAGCAGAAGTGATGAATCCTCTTTGAATGCGCTAGTTGGTCAGAAGGAAAGAATTCTCGGATATTTAAATAATTCAACCCACAACAATCGATGTCCAAAAGTGGAAATAAAGGTACTTGCAACTACTGCGTCGTGTTGGATAATGTTGTCTGCCCA
This sequence comes from Dryococelus australis, assembly GCA_029891345.1. Lineage (NCBI taxonomy): Eukaryota > Metazoa > Arthropoda > Insecta > Phasmatodea > Phasmatidae > Dryococelus > Dryococelus australis. Next base: position 127,932,210 of record CM056995.1, on the reverse strand, counting down.
GTCTTTCGGGTTGTCCGGTGAGAATGAGATAGAGGTTTGGGTAGCGCTTAGCGCTTATGGCATATGGGCGTGAAGCCGGGTGTAGGTGGAGCAGCATGGAATGCAGTGGTGTAGGAAACGGGAGTACCCCTGATAAAATCTCCTGACCAATGGCATCGTCTGCCATGTTACCGGTACGCGAAAAAATGGGGTGTTGCTGTGTTGGAGACTCTGCCGTTTGTTTTTCGTGAATACGGCTATGTTGACGCGCTCGGAAGCCATGGTGTTTTTTTTTACGTACCCGGCACCGTTTCACTCTATCATATGCGATTTTATGGGTATCACTGGATTGCTTTTGAGATGCTCTTTCCAACCTTATACGATTTATGCATTTCGACTTGGCATTTGGAGAGTATAGGTCGAAATTGTGTTACGTTTTCTTAATTTTTTACATTAAACGCACACCATTTCACCATAACCACGCCACACAAATGGTTTTTATACACGCAATAGATTGATCTTGACGAGAGCTATCGATTGAGACTTAAACGAGCGTCGTAGCTTCTCCTAGTCAAAATGAGATGCAGCGAAACGAACTCCAGATTGTACCCCCCCTTTTTTTTTTACCCCCTCCCCCCTCAACTTCACATGCGATGCTTTGTAGTCCTCAGTAAACGTAACCTATTCTTTGATCCTTTGGCAATCATCGAGTGGTGTAATTTAATTTTGAATGTAGACCATACATTCGGAGCTGCAGTGCCGAACTGTATCCCCCGATTTTGTTATCATCGGATTTTCTGGATTGCCTCTCACTATGGTTGCAAATTTAAAGACGTATTCACGTCAAAAACCCGCTTTAGTTACGTAGATAATCGAGCGTATTTGAAGACAGGCTAGGAGTGGTTATCGTAGCTTTCAGTTTGAAAGTCGTGCTGTAACCTCTCTGGGCGTCGTCGGGAGCTGTCGAACTCTCTTGCCGGAAGGACGTCTGGGCCGGCGCCGCGGGAGAGATCGCCCACCTCAAGGCCACTGCGAGCTGCATGCTCCCGTATCGCACTGGCTGCAGCATACGCGGCGTAGCGTCCCCCGACCGCCACATGCCGTCACACACACACCACACACACACGCGCACGCGCACGCGCACGCACACACACACACACACACATTTAACTCGGTCATTTCTGTCAGAAGAATTATTTTACTGAATATTCTGTTAACGAGCTGTTTTTTATTGGCGATTCGGGTAAATGAACCAAGCTTTCACTGACAGCCCAGTGCATTTCACACTGGAAATCGCTGTTTAATCATTGAATATCAACATCTAAATTGCACAGGTTCACGTAGGGCAGTTTCAACCATAGACTAAATATGAGGTTTACCGCTTATTTGTCTTCTGCGCATGTACTCAACATTGACTTACTCCAAAATAACACAACTATCAAAGTCACATGGTCAACAGTGATGAAAGTGTTAGTTTATATCTTAATTTCTAAATGACAAGGACTATTATATGAAAAAATAATATTTTTTTTACCAATCTTAATTTAATCGAACTGCATTACAATTCGTTTAGATTAAGTATAAAAATATCTCAAAGCACTTGTTTACAAATCAGTTTTCTAACCTAACATCCAAACCATGCCGTTTTCACAAGACGTGTTGACAGAAAAGCAGTTCAATGTTGGGACACGGGGATTGGTTGTGCGCAGCCAGCGAGATCGTTCTACCTCATCTTTAGACTATGGTTTCAACAGAGCTGCAATCAAATTCGCTGACTTGGGGCAGTTTTAGCTGTTTCGATTTTAGAGTGCTGGGGCCGCGGTGGCCGACTGGGTAGCGTATCGCCCTCCCTCCACGGTGATCCGGGTTCTATATCTGGCATACCACGCTCAGATTTTCTCACGTGGGAAGTGTGGCAGACATTATCGTTGGTGTGTGGGTGTTCTCAAGATTATCCAGTTTCTCCCTCTTGCCCCAGCCATTCCGTCCTTGCCCCCCACATTATGCCATAATTTCTTGTAATCCTTCTGAGACGAGGGGCGTTTCTGGACTCGACTTTAAAAGCCCGTCATCAGGCGGGCATAAACCCCTGCCTAGAGTTCTGTGCCCCCACTCCCCCTCATGGGATTTTTCTTTGTTTATTTTTAGCCGTGGATACTTAACTATTGCCGTTAAGAGTGCGTATCACAGCTCTACTATGCCCAGACATGTGGGCGCAATGCGTTTCATTTTGTAATGTTGATTCGAAATTTTCAGCAATGACGAACGGAAAACAAAGCGATAAGTTTATTGTCAACAACGTAAGGTTGCTCCTATTACGACAGAATGGAAATCTGTGTACGCGCACAGCTTACATATTAACCCGTAAAAAAAAAAAAAAAAAAAAAAAAAAAAAAAAAAAAAAAACATTCTCTACAATGCAGATTTTATACAACTATCGATCATTATTTTAACAATATTAAATACTAGCAGTAGCCTCGCCCGCTTAGCTGGGCATCTATTTATTATTCTATATACATAATTAATAATAGTATAATATGTTTTATTATTATATTTTTATTACAAACTTTCAAATTTACATTTTAAAAGTATTTAAAAAATTTTCTCCGTTATTACAACTTAAAGTAAGAAAATTAATTTTAACATATTATTTTAGTAGTAGGATGTAATGGGGGTTTGAAGCATAAGGCACTGGGGAGTAGGATTGCAGGATTGAGGAGCCGCCATGTTGTTACGCCACCCGACCTCCATATAGGATGTCATTGACCGTTTATCCCTGACCAATATGACCTTTGACCTTGACCTCGAGGACCTTTCGCCTCTAAAAAATCACTACAAAACCTTAAAGAATTTCAAAACATCCTCAAAAAAATCCCAAAAAATTTCGAAAACATATAGAGCAGTGGTCGCCATGTTGTTTTTATAGGCATACCCTATGCCAATTCGATACAAGGGATACAGGATAGGATTCAGACCTAAGCATCAGTCATCTTTCATCCATATTGTATGCAGATGACCTTTGACCTTGAAAATGCAAAAATCCAAACAAAATTTAAAAAATTCACAAAAAAAAGTATTATCAAATATTAATTATCAAAACTTTTTTAAAATGGTTAAAAAAAACTTATAATTTTTCAATACTTACATTTACGAAAGGCCTCCCCAACTACTCACCTCTGTTCGACTCCAGCAGACGACTCACTCCCTCACTCCCCTCACCTATGCTCATGCCGCCATCTTGATTTTTTTGTTCGTAATTTGTCTATACATTACTGGAGGCCACCATCTTGTTAGCCAACCACCATTTTGGTAGGTGATCACTATCTTTGTAGGCGACCACCATCTTGGTAGACATCACCCATCCACCATACTGGAAGCTAATGATCATCACCTTGACTCCATGACCCTCGAATGACCTCGAAAAGTAGAACTCGAGAAAAATGCATAAAAATCAGCAAGTGTAATATATTACAGACTATCACCACCATATTAGATGCAGACTACCTCGACCTTGACCTCATGACCTTGAATGACCTTTAAAACATAAACTCGAGAAAAATACATAAAAGTCAAGTATATCGTTCTTAATGCCGCCAATGCTGCTCGGGAAACACTCACACCGGATCTTGTTGTCGTAGCACGTTGACAGACTGTTAAGAGATGGATGAACGGGGTGTTGGATGGACCCCACGTCTAAGGTCAAGAAGCGAGAGAACGATACGGGTGACACTAACACGCACGCCTAGTGCCTCATCGCTCCTACGCGCAAGGCGTGCAGTGTGTCCGTCGTGACGCTGCACTGTGCAAATTGGATGTGTAACATATAAGTTTTATTACACGCGATGAGAAAGGCCACAGATTAAACTACGCCCGTATGTTTGTACTTTTCTCTTGTCGCCTAAGGAAACAGCATAGGCAAGCTTTAAAATGTGATATTGGACCATTTTCAAGAATTTTTTCTCCAAGAATACACTTGATATGACAAAAGTAAAAAAATAAGGGCATATATAATTGTTTTCCATATTTTCTGACAAAAAGTGGTATTTGTAGAACATTTATTTACCAAGATACGCGTATTCGCCCAAACAAATATTTCACAAAAAAAAAAGCGGAGGTTCATCCCATTCTTTCAACATTTCCTGCCTTGAACAACCACATCTCGACTGTTCGGCGAGCACTCGCACATCACTCGCTATTTTCAGATTGGTGACGCGGACCAGGAAGACACATACTACTTCGGCAGGCACATCAGAGCCTTATGTCATCTCTATGCGAGACGTGGGGACTGCATCGCTATGCTAGGCACAGCGTCTCGACACCGCGCCGGGTAGGGGACTGACAGGTCGTCCACCTGGACGAGTCGGAGACATTGCTAGCCGCGCCACTCACGTAACTTCGCACTTGCAATGTGTTTCCTTGAAATTTTCGTACCCAATCATTTCTCATTTCGGCTGTAGAATATACATTTTATAAATTATTTAATACATTTCGTTTTAGACCTTAATACCTGTTGTTTTGAATGAGTTAAAAGAAGCGCGTTGTAGGTCGATGACTGTGTGGATTATCTCGGGATTTCCATTACTTCATTTCCTCCCTCCTTTTATCTTTACGAAACTTGGTATGGGCTATTCACGGTATAGTGAGCACTTTTGAATGCCCTGCTTGACATCTACTTGTATGCACGTTGCGTATTCTTCCGCCTTATGCAAGATTAACATTGCCGTGATTACCATGGGCTTCATCACTTTATTCATGCGTTGGTCGACTGAAACTGTGAAATTATTAGAAAAGTAAATACTTTACAAATCTGCTCATTTTTTTACACTTCGATGCATTCAAAAAAACAATACGAAAGAAATAATTTAAGTTTTCAGAAATTATTACTAACACTTTTAGTTGATGTTAAGATATGGAACTACATTCCTTCTACTGTTACCAACTTTACTGGGTGCATGTTTCTCAGCGCGCCCATTAAAATATATGCAGGTAGGAGCAGTGACTTTTTTCTTAGGTTGATTTCAAAAGTGCTCACTTAATCGTGAACAGCCTTTAGTCACTTACGTTTGTGCGCTGAATCAGTATGGCCACGTACCGGAATCACCTCCGTGTTGCATTCGAGAGTGACATTTGTGTAGAAATTATTGAGAATTTCACCAGTGATACGAGTGAAATAGTCTTTATGCCATCAGTAATTTAAATTACAAAGTTGGCATTAATTTCCCCTCAGGACGAATACGACTGTTCCAAGGCACTGTTTATTCGCTCAGAATACAAAAGTATTACTACAAAATAGTTCTTCACTACAGTTCTCATAGTTTTTCCTTTACAGAGCCCACTGCATTACACCGATTCGTAGGACCTAGTATAACCGATATCGCTGAGACGTCGAACTTTTGTGGCGATATGGAGGGGAGAGGTTCGATATGGAGGGGAGAGGGCGATATGGAGGGGAGAGATTTGGGCAGCTATTGACATCGTGGTCTTGAGAGTCCTAGGGAGTGAAGTAAGGTGAGTATGGAACAGCGCCGGAATGCAAGGGGAAAGGGAGATCCCCGAGAAAACCTTCCGACGAGCGGCATCGTCTGGCACGATTAACTCGAGCGAAAATCTGGGAGCGACCCCACAAAGAAATAATCCCGGTTATCCTAAGCGGGAGACGAGGAGTACTCTGGCCACTACACTACAGCAGCCCCGGTGATGGTTCAAGACCCGCCTCCAAGAAGTCTGTTTAACCATGAGCACTGCATAATTAATACATGCTGTTTGGAGTTAACGACAGTCGGTAGGTCCCACCAGCAATAGCTGTTTTGTCAGCAGTAATTTTCTGGTTCGCTGAAACGACCTTAGCAAGCCCAAGTCATGTAGTGAAATACAGTTGCTGAAATACACAGTACATCATTACATCTCATAATCTCTCTTGGTCCGTTAGTTACTCAAGAGCATTTCTAGATCTCTGTTGTTTATCTGATTATTCAAATAGAATAATCTTCTTCATTGAGCTATTAAAAAAATATTTATGATCGTGACAAACCAAGAAAATTTTTAGACAGTTAAAAGTTTCCGAGCATGTAAATAAGAATTTTCCCCGGAGAAATCGTTCCTACTCAAATAAATTTGACTACGGTTTTCCTTCTGTTGTGATGTTCAAAATAATTTTTAATAGTTTTCTTTTGAATACTCATACATTTATTTATAACGTCCATTAAGACAGTCATCAGTTGATACAACAAAACATGGTAGCTCTCTTTCGTCTTTGGCATATCATAAATGCATATGCCTCTATGATATGTGTGTTCTGAAAGCACTTATAATAACTGCTAGTGCTTTTATTCCCAACACACCCCCTCAGGAGCAGCGCAGTTAGCAAGTCCGAGAGATGTAGTTCGTGACATAAGCGTGCTTGATGGTGAGTAATGCTTTTGTGAACAGGTCTGCTTCCATATCTTCACTTTTTCTGTATTTGATTACAATGTCACTATGTTGAACTACTTCCCGTAAGAAGTGTTCCTTTTTTGCGATGTGTTTAGATTTTGAACTGACGATAGGTTTCACTGATAAGTATTGGGCAGCTTGGTTGTTATTGAAAAGAGTAGTCTTATTCTAATTGACACCAATGTAATTTATTAATTGTTTAAGTTGAATGGCTTCCTTGGAAACTTACGTCAATGCCATGTATTCAGCTTCTGCTGTGAAGGGTGCGACTGCCCTTTGCCCAACTTACAGTCCCTCCAGCATATTGGAAATAGAATCCAGTATAGGATTTGCGGTCAATAGGACATGCAGTCCAATTTGTCATTTCAACAACTGGTTTTCCATTCTTCTTTTATACTAGACAAACATATTCTATTCCTTGTAGGTATCGGAGAATCCACTTTGCAGCGAGTCAATGTTCATTTCCAAAGCAAAAAAAAAAAAATTGTTTCAAATAACTGACAGCATAAGATATGTCCGGACGTGTAACAATAGATGTACATTAATGAGCCAATTAGATTTTGGTATGGTAGCTTATTATGTTATTTTGTGTTTGCCTTAATCCATGTTCCATTGGAGTTTTAACGCTTTTATGCTGAATTTGTATAACATATTTTCAATGTACTTGTGCTGGTTTGCTGTAATAACACCTTGATTATGAGAAAACTCAATTCAGAGAAAGTATTTTAAATCTCCTAAATCTCACATTTCAAACTTCATCAATTTCTGTTTTATGTCGTCCAAGGATGTAACATTAGATGAAGAAATGATTATATCGTCAACATAAACTGTGTGTTTACTTTCTCTCCCCTTGTGAATGAGCTGTATATGCAGGGATCTGCAGTAGACAGTATAAATCCAATATATTTTAATGTTACATTAAGTTTGGTACACCACTGTCGTCCAGTCTGTTTTAATCCATACAAGGCTCTCTTAAGAAGACATACTTTCTCTCCTTTTCCACATTTAAAGTTTTCCAACATACTTTGTGACTTCCAAAATAGCTCTCCATCGTTACTATCTCTTACTTCAATAACTATTTTGTGAAGAAACTTTTCAAGATCTGGTGGTTTCTCCATGTAAACATTTTCTTTTAAGTTCTCATTCAGAAAAGCGATCAGACATCGAGTTAATTTTCACATTTTCTTGAACATAAAGTCCTAGCATGAGTGAGGTTGAGCTTAGTTTTGCCACAGGAGCAAATGTTTTGGAAAATCAACATTTGGGTGTTGAACAAAGCCACGCGCAACTAGACGATCTTTTTTTCTTTCTAATGATCTGAGTTAAATTTATTCTTGAGCACTAATTTACAACGTATAACATTTTGTTCTTCCTTATCAACTGAGATCCAAGTTTCTTTTTTTATGTGCACTTTCATTTCATTTTTAAATGCTTCATGCCATCCTTTAATTTCTTCAGTTTAAGAGGAATTTATTTCATTACATAAGCATAATATTTCAAATTCTTCAATTCAGCTAGGTGTTTTCCTATCACTTTGAAGTCTCAGTGGTTTGCATTTTCGTTTCCATTATTTACTTCTTGGATAGTATCAACATTATCACTTACGTTTTTATGAACTTCTAGACAAATAGTTGTGGCAGTGATGATTTGTCCATCTTCTACACGATTGGCAAGGCTTTTTCTTCTTCCTGTAGATGGTTGAAGTTAGTCTTTCTTGAATCATATTTGTAATTGAAGTAGCTGTCCATTACCTTAACATCTCTTCTGATCATTTTATTAAGAGAAGGCATCCATATTCTGAATGTTTTAGACACTTCAGAATATCCCATAAGTATGCTTTCTTCTGCTATTGCTTCAAATTGTCCTTTCCGTAAAAACTTATCCAAGACAAATGATTTTGGTCTAAAAATATGTAGGTGTCGAATAGATGGTGCACCTTTTTAATTGTGTTTCACCATCCAGACTACGAGAAGGGCACCGGTTTAAAATCCTGTGTAAATGGCTTCAGTTCAAAATGTGGTAGATCATTTTGCTCCCAAAAGAAGACATCTATCTTTCCTTTTACAAAAGTGTGCGATTTTTGCGTTCAGCAAGACCATTTTTCTGGGTGTGTACGAAGCTAATAATTTTCTTCTTATTCCATATTCATGTAGGTATTTATCGAATTCATTGGTGCAGTATTTAGATTGTCCATGGTCACACTGAAGGTTTTCCAATCAAATTTTCAACTCCGTTCTGGAAATCCTTGAAAATATCTAAGACTTCATTCTTATGCTTCAATAAATATATTTTGGTGTGGTGTTCATCGATGAATGTAACAAAATTCAGCGCTCCCCCTGGTGACTGACACGGAAAGGTCTGCATACACCCAAGTGGATAGTCTCTAGAAGCTCTGTAGATTTAGGGGATTCTTTTGTGTTGAATGGCAGTCATGCAAATTTACCTTGAATGCATGTTTCGCTCTGTCTTCTAATTTACTACTTTCATTGAGAGTTAATCCAGCCAACATTCAATTCTTGAGAGCTAATTTCATGTCATTCTCATTTATATTACCTAATTTTGATGCAAAATCATGATGTCACTACTGGAAAAAAAATTGCATGAATTATGAACACTTTTAGAGTGTTCATTTGAAATGTAATACAAGCCATTCTCGGATTTTCGAGCTCTGAAAATAACATTTCCTTTGGGAGCTATAATTTCAGTTATATTTTCGGTCAAATAAAAAAGCAATGAAACCTTTATCTGTCACTTTTCCCACAGACATTAATTTGGTTCTGAGGCTAGGCACATACAAAGTGTTGGTTAGGTTAACAGTTCAATTATTTTCGGCAACTGCCAACTGAGCACATCCGCAACCTTTCATTATAGCAGTTCCTTCCTGAGAAGCTAGATTTAAACTTTATTTTTTTATGATTTTTTTGTCGAGTTCCCAAAATTCTGTCTTATTTGGACACATGTACGAAGTGCATCCACTATCTAGACACTAAGATGATTTGCTTGTATCAGTATCAAATGAGACATTGTTCTACTTTAGATGTTGACTGTTCATCTTTAAAACATTTTTACAAGGTAGTCTTTTGCAAAATAACCAATTTTATTACATCTATAACATCTACCTATAAATTCATTTGGTTTTTTATTACCATTGTTACTGAAACTTTTGCGAGACTGATTACTTCAGTATTTTTGATAAGTTTCAAATATTTGGCACCCTGGGCCCATAACCTGTTGTAAGGTTCGAAATAATTTAAAATAATTTTCTTTTGAATGCTCATAAACTCAATAAATATTTTGTTGTTGCAGCCAAACTATTTGCTGTTCTTATATGGTTGCTCCAAACTAAGATTTGTTTCGCTCTATATATTGTAGCGTCATATGGCGGCGCTACACACCTTAGGTAGAGCACAGTATAGATTTTAGCCGGGCGGGTTGTTTTATAAACTTTCCCTAGATATCCCGGCTATATAAGAGGCCGGGAGGCCCGCGTACCCCCCCCCCCCCCTTTTTCCCCCGCAGTCAGAAAGACATAGACGTGTGAACAGTGTGTGATTGAGGCTGAAGAGGCGAGCATCCACTTACCCCTGGGCAGAGGGGTTACCGAAGCCAACCAAGCAGAAGTTAAAAAGGTGAGCATATTACACGTAGCTGTAGGGACCAATGCCTATATCGCGACATCGGCTGAATAATATTCAAGTGCGTATAATGTTGTTTTAATTTCCCAAGAAAACAATTGAATGTAGTTCTGTCTGTTGGTGTATTTTCAAACTGCATTTGTCGACGATGGCTGCTGATCTCGGATCGAGATTTCGAACCGCCAATTTCGGCGGTTCGAAATGAATTTCATCTCGATCTCCACTCCAGCTCTGAACTCAAATGGTGTAACAGTTTTCTGTGTGGATCTTAGATCCTATCTCGGATCGAGTTTTGAACCACGATGGAGCAACCGGGCATAAGTATACGCTAGAGTTGCGGGCGGCTTCCTCCCGCATCACAGATCGGTGGCGCACCAACCGACTGCGCCACGGGAGGCTGGCAATTGGTGTAACATAAACTATATTGCCACGGCGTTAGTTGACGCGATGATTTGTATAAAAATGAAACAATGAAGTTCCACTGGTAATTAATTTATTTTAACATTACACTTTAAAACCATTCAAACCCAGTGCACATATTTGAATCCATAGCTTTCATCGTAATGATGTGCGCTCACGAATGTTATTATGTTGGCTATATAACCGAGACCTGTTTACATTACGTAGCTCAAAATCAGTGGCGTGTGGTGAACTGTTGCAAGGAAAGCTGGCGTTAGCTCTATGCTGTACCGTGTTGCTTGCTAGTTTACACTTCCGCTACTAAAACGTAGTTTGGCAGCTGACGCCACAGGACGCGTATAATGTGTCCCTTGTTGCTCGCTTGTGAGTGGTCGCAATGCATTCAGTTTTTCTAGGCTGCACGGTGGCTACTGGCTCCTACTGCGTGCACCGAGAATGTACAGTAGTGAGCAAGCACCAGCTTACCTTGCAACAGTTCGCCACACTCCACTGCTCAAAATAAGATCTCGACGCAATGCATGGTGGCAGTGTCGCCTCTCTATTTTGCTTGCTCTGTGGTCCTCACATCTCCCGCGCTTCTCGGCTTCAAACACGCTAACATACGCTACCTCCGCGTATGCGGCGCCCGGAGACATACAGTACTTTGTCCTATTCATTCCAAACGGTATTTCCGCAGCCTGTGGAGCAGAGTGTAGAATACACTGTAAAAAAAAATTTGAGGTAAAACTGCTTTACATGTAAGGGAAGCTAATTACCTCTACATGCAAGGTAAAATTGCCTCTTAAATGTAGAGTAAATTTACATAACAAGTAAAGTACTATTCCCTAATCGTACGGGAAAGCCCCCATACTACTAAGAGAAAGTTTACTATATTGTATAATAAAATTATATTAAAAAACATCCCGGAGAATTAGCACAGATAATTTCTTTTATTACCTATATCTTCTGACAAACAGTAACCGAACCCTCAACACTAGAGTCTTGTACACTTGTTGGTGGGAGGGTGCGAATCATGATCCTCTATTACGATAGGCCGATGCGCTATCCATTACACCACGACGACAGCTTGACAGCTTCACTGAAAATTAGTTTGTTAAATTATTGTTTCTTCCGCCCGTCGCCCCACCCAGCTGTTGAGACAATGCTGAAGAGGTGCAAGCGTCGTAAGGAAATTTTCCCACCCATTTAAGGGATTTTCCACTACAATGTACATGAATTTTATTCCAGAGTGTGGTAATTTTACCTTACCCGTAAGGAAAACTATGTTTCCTCCACAAGTTTGCTAATATTACCTTAAACTTGTCAGGTAATTTTCCCATTATTTTTTACAGTGTAACCCATGGACTAAAGATGAGTTAGGCCGATTATTCCTCTTCTGCGCATCTACCCAACATTTACCTACTCCAGACGTACACAACTGTCAGTCACAAAGTCAAGACTGATTAACACGTTCGTTTACATCTCGATTTTCTAAAGACAAGCACTTTTATATGAATACATCACTCTCGCCAATTTTAATTTAATCGAATTGCATTAAAAATTGTCCAGAGAAAGTATACCTACATCTCAAAGCACTTGTTTACTAAATAGTAGTCTAACCTCGTATCCAATCCACGCCCTACTGTATATGCTAGACGTGTTGGCAAAAAAAGAAGTTCAATGTTGGGATACGGAGATTGGTTGTGCGCAGGCAGCCAGCGAGATCGGTAATCTACCTCGTCTTTAGTCCATGGAGTAACCGGGGCTGCTGAGGTTCACTCGGCTACCACGTCACGACGGTTGCTTATTCGCGTCGGGGCGTGCTTTTCGCCTTCCCGTGGGACTGTTGCATTGCCGCACGCCACTCCTGCACGTCGTTTCTCACAGTCTCGCCTCGCCTCGCCCCGACGCGACGTCGTTTCGTCACTCACGCTGGATCGCCAGCGTCTCGTCGGATTGTGTTCACACCCGCGAGTGCAGAGGCGCGTGACCTGGCGAGCTGTCACCCCATCAGGCGGGTGGCTCACACAGTATCAACCGGCTATAGGATGTTCACGGTCAAGTGAACACTTTCAAGGCCGTAGTTATTTTTTACTTTCACCCATTTTTTAATCCATTAACCACCTTTTTAAAATACATATTGTCATGTAAATATTAAACACAGTGTCCATATTCGAACGCACTCGGAAGTTAACGTCTTAGGCTACAATGAAATATATTTATTGACTATTATTCCCAATGAGAGAGCTTTCAAAAGTGCTCAATTTACCGTAAATAGCATATAAAGACTGTTCGCGTTAAAGTGAGTACTTTTGAAATCAACCTTAGAAAAAAGTCATTGGTCCTACTCGCATATATTTTAACGGGCGTTCTGAGTGGCATGTACCCAGTAAAGTTGTTTACGATAGAGTGAAAGTAGTTCCATAACTAATCGTTGAAAAAAAAAAGTGTTAGGTAACCGTTTGTGATAACTTAAATAATTCCTTTTTTTTAATGCATCGAAGTGTAAAAACGAGCACATTTGTAAAATATTTATTTTTCTAATAAATTCAGTTTTACTTGGCCGTCGAATGAATAAAGTGGCAAGGCCCATGGCAATGTTAATTTTACAAAAGGCGGAATAATACACAACATGCATACAAGTAGATCTTAAGCAGGGCTTTCAAAAGTTCTCAGTTTACCGTGAACAGTCTATACAAAAAGAAACGTTGTGCATAGTCTGTTAGCGGTTTCTTCACACACTTTTTAATTGAATTTTTGAAAAATCACACTATGTAGGTATGTTGTGTCTGGTTGTTTTTTTAATATGCCGTGTATCACATGCGTTGTATAGTTATGTAAACCTGAAAGTTAGTCCACGGGCCAAACAGTTTTTTGGTACCAAATGAAGGTACCAAGCATCCTTTACACGAGTGATTCCCTATAATCTAGGGATACCGAAGAGGCAATCTAGACAGCTCAACTGAGTATCTTTTAAAAATGGCAACTATTTCAAAATGGCGGCTGGAGGAATTATGGAATCTACTGTATCTTTGCTCCTATTAGTCCGATTTTGACAAAAAAATTTTTGACATTAAAGATTTCGAGTTGTTTTTTCATTATTTGTCATGAGATCCATGTTCGTAACTTTAACCTTTTCAAAGTTAAATGCAAAAAAAAAAAAAACATTTTTAAGCGTTTTGGAACATATTTCATCTCATATGCCAAGAAGAATGTTGTGTAATATAGCAAGAAAGATCATTTTGTAAGCTGCAAACGTAATATATTACTATATAAGAGGTACTTTCAGTCAGAAACTGGCTGACCATAATGCTAAATTAAATACTGTAGCATTTTATGGACAATGACTCTGAAGCATTTCAATGAGTGTACATCAGTTACTAAAATTCTACAAATTTTTCTTCAATTTGATATATATATCATTTTAATATGATTTATCAATAACTGCACAACGTTTCGTTATTTACACAGCCAGATTGAACTGTCCCCAGAATTCAAATATCACACAACTGCATATAATGATGAAATGTACCGTAGTAAACATACTAACCACGCATTTATAAATTGAAATTGCAAACAGAAAAGTTATTAATAAATACTAATATAAACAGAGTTTTAACAGCTTGAGTATGCCTATCCAGATCACAATACCTAGGAAAACATTAAGATATTTATAAGTGTAGTTGAGATTAATACCAACATCAAACAAGTTTTAAACATGTGAAACTCATTAGTTCTAATTGTCTATATCACTGTCATAATATTCAACAGTTTCTCCCTAGCCTATTACAGATTACTGCCGATAGCGCTACACCATGAACTGTTGCACATGCAAGCACCTGTACAATTAATAATATTACTAAACACTTACAACACGATGTACAAACTTTTCTGCATTTGTATACTATCATGCCCAACTTTTTTTTTTGGAAATTGGGGCGGTGGGGGAGGGGGGGGGGTTTGCAGGCAATCCTGTTATCCACTGAACTTCAAGTACTCGGTAATTTTTAAGAGTCACTCACCCTAGATTTTGTGGCTTAGTGATCGGCTCACATTCCAAGCTTCTTTTCCAAATGGCACACTGGTTGTTCGCTCATAAGGCACATTGGTGCAACGTGTCTTTGCAAGGAGTAAGAGGATATGATGAAGCTAATCCTCTTTTTTCTCTCTACAGATCGTAATGAAAATCGTTCACATTTACTCTCTCTGTACGGCAAGCATACAGTCTGCATGTAAATGCCAGCAGGACTTCGTTCCGACAATTCCCACGCATCACCTACACGAGCAAACATTTCTTGAACTCTTTAGACTCGGTCAGTAGTTTAAACCTTTAATCTTGGTTTGACCTGAAAATGAACTAACAGTGACATACTGTAAAGGTATGTATTTCTGGTAACCCCAAAGTCATTGATGAACATAAATCACTAGCTATCCTGTTAATCAATATTAATATTGTACGATTCTTTGTTCCTAATCACATGTATATGTCACATACAACTCTCCAATAGAAAGCCAGAGAAAGGATGAAAACATCAGTGTCTTCTGATTCAATAATCACTGATGAATGTTGTGAATGGGTAACATGTTGATCATGCAAAGATATTTGTGTATCTGCCTCTTCTTTGCTGCACTGAAGAGATTGCACTTCTTCTACCTTCAGTTACAAATAAACTTTTACTCTTTGTGTTACAAACAACTTTTTTGGCCCAATAATTATTGCTGGTTCTCTTCCAGTCATCAACAAAATATTTTGTTAGCACATTTTTGCTAGAGGTTCATGACAGCAATCGCCACAAATTTTTAACTTTATTACCTTGTAATACTTTCGAAATAAGAATTTCAGGAGATGTTCTTCTCTGTTTCTCGTCTCGAACTTTTGATGGAGTTTTCCTGGTATACCTTAAAAAAAAAAAAAAAAAAAAAAAAAAAAAAAAAACACATCTACATGGTCGCTTTTCTTACTATGTTGCAAAGCAGTCTTTAGATGTATTTCTGAGATCTCCGAAAATGTGTGATTTTCTCCATTGATTTTGTGTACCATTGCCATACCATCAATTATAGTTGAAGAGTATTTGTTAACGCCATCAATTTGAGGAAGTGTTTGCTGCTATATATGTTTCGTCCAAGAGCACATTTTTTAGTCTTTTTCAGGGATCCATCACAGTTTGCTAGAGCCGTGGAAGGGGCCCAACTGGATGCTTCAGCACTTCTTTCATATCAGGTTTTCTTGAACTAGCAAGAAGCAGCATTCTTGCAAATAACTGGTGGTGAACCATAAGTACAGTTCCCATATTACCTAGTG
Source organism: Dryococelus australis (assembly GCA_029891345.1). Taxonomy (NCBI): domain Eukaryota; kingdom Metazoa; phylum Arthropoda; class Insecta; order Phasmatodea; family Phasmatidae; genus Dryococelus; species Dryococelus australis. Next base: position 127,916,463 of record CM056995.1, on the reverse strand, counting down.
TGATCTTCATCTCTTCCATGTTGCTGAAAGTTTTCAGTTTCATTTTTTTTTAAGGTTCATAAAAGTCATTGCCTTTTTTCAACATGTTTTCCACAAATCCGTTGTAAGCTGCTAGTCCCAATTATTGTCCATGAAGTAAATATTTGTGACGTCTTATGATGCAACAATCTCCAATGATAAACTGATCATATCTTTTGCATTGTTTTCAAATGGGTTTATCCATTCATTGTCAAGCAACTCAACAACAGCTTTCACTGTTTTACGGACACTTACAAAGTCATGATGGTAGCTTTGCTTATGTGTAGTGCCACTTAGTTGGCGTAATTACTTGATACACACACTACGATGTTCAGTTGTCAAACAGTATTTTGATACTGTGCTTGATTTTAGGCTGAAGCTTGTTGTTCCACCAGAAGTTTGAGTGTCATGGTTGACAGTTTCTTCTATTGCCTGATCAAATGTAATTTAAAAAAAAGAATTGTGTTCACTAAACTGCACTGTAAAACCTCCAGAAAATAATTCTTTGTGAACAAATTGGTAATTTGTTTCAAGCCGAGTCATTTGTGCATGGCATATTGTCATATACCTTGAAAAATTTAGCTTATCATATGCAAAACACCATTGAATCATTCTCCTTATACCACTAATGTGTAGATTCCAGTTTCCTTCCGTGAGGCTTGAATCAAGTTAGGAATAATCTCAATGATATCTCTGTACGACATCCACAGAGATGCAGTCAGCCCAGCATTCTCTCTTATTTCCTTCTGAAATTTCTCTTACAATACTGCAGTTTCTTCAAACTTAGAGAATCGCAGCACACTGGATAGATTTTCCTCACTTGGATTCTGAGAGGTCTTCTATTTCTCTCATTGTTTCTCTATTAGAGACTTCTTATATTGATAGTACTCGTGTACCCATATCAAAAACTTACTCCACAATATGTGCTGGAGAGCCTCATAAACTATCTTGTGTAACTTTCTGTAACGATTATGTCATCCTTCAAGAATAGTGTTCACAGGTCCTTCTGCCACAATGTCTAACTACAGCAACATTGCGCAGTCCTGCATCTCCAAACCATTTTCTAACAATCGCTAGCATATTGCATATTTTATGAAAAGTATTTATCTTGATATATTACAGAACATTCTGCCTGATTTATGAGATGAAATATGTTCCAAAACACTTAAAAGTCAACTTTTTTTGCATTAACTTCGAACAGATCAAAGTTACGAGCATGGGCCTAATTGACAACTAATGTAGAACAACCTGAGATATTTAATTTAAAAGAAAAAATATCAAGATCGGAGTAACGGGAGCAGAGATATAGTGGATTCCATAATCTCTCCAGCCACCATTTTGAAATGGGAGCCATTTTAAAAAGTTATTCAGTTGGGCTGTCCAGACTGGCTTTTCAACTTTCCTAGGTTATAGGGAATCACTGATGTGAAGAAAATTTGGTACCTCCATTTGGTATCAAACAGCCATATTTTAGGACTAGTACCTCACTTTCCGTTTAAGTTCATTTTTTTCTTATATTTAATATATAAATTTTAATATTTCATTTATAATAAATAATAAAAATAGAGAGATAATAGGTGTGTTGGTAATGTTGGGTAATAAATAGTGCTTATGCACAATAATATTACACTGAGAGCGCATTAATTCGGTGAGTTGTTCCTTAAGTGTAATTTGCTAGAATCGGTTGAGATTTGTTTGTATGGGACGCAGGAACAGCGTGACAGTATAACCTTGGCAAGGCTTCAGAAACGCGAGAAGTAACCGTGAATGCACTATAGTACGAAGTCAATGCAGCGCGTGTTTGTGTTATACCGACTTGTATAGGCTGTTCATGGTAAATTCAGCACTTTTGAAAGCCCTCTCATATGGAATAATAATCAATAAATATACTTTGTTTTAGCCTTTGACGTTAACTTCCGAGTGCGGTGGAATATACACACTGTATTTATTACGGAGATGGCTACATTTATTTGAAAATGTTGTTAAAGGATAAAAAATGGCTGAAAGAAAAAGTAACTTGGGCCTCTCAAAAGTGCTCACTTTACCTTGAACAGCCCATGATTTGCCTGCTTATAATGTTACGTAACGAATACGAATGAAAACTTGCGTCCGCCATTCTTAAACATTGTGCACACATAATATGGATTATTTTACGACCAGGTGCCTTAAGATATGTACACACTATAGAGAATTTTCCCGTAACATAACACCGAACCGAAAAGAGGATTTTTCGGTTCGGTGTGAGGCCCGTATTGTCGCTCCAATTTCTGGTCCAAGCCGAACTCAGAGCCGGAACAAGCATGCGTACAAAACTAGCGAACCATGAGCGAACAGTAGTCGTACACTGGGCTGATAGTGAGACGCAGGTGTTCGTACAGCTGTGTTCTGACATGTATTTGGAGGTAGCTGCAGCAGCGTACATGTACATTAACTTGGCTTTAAGGAAGAAAGGAAAAGGGTGGTGGCAGACCCGGTTTTTTGAGCTGACGGAACAGTATGGTGGATCAACTTTAATGGCAGACTTTAAATTCCAGGGTTTCGTCTTCAGACCACTCCATGACACACAAGGAACGCAAACTAAGCACAGTATTCTCTCCAAAATTCGGAACAAAACTGGCAGGATGGAATTACAAGCATGACGTAGGTGTTCGTTTCATCACTCGGACAGGCTGTTACGGATGAAATCCACACGGACAGCTGCCGAGCCGAACCTCTACGCAAGCATTCCTTTGATGTTTCGCAGCGAGACCGCCTCTGGAGGTAACGGCCTCCGAACCGAACCCCAATCGGATTTTGTTGGGTTCAGTGTTATGGGGTCCCGTACACACTACCGAACATGATACGGCGTTCTGCTCGCGACGCTGTTACGTTACGGCAAATGCTCGCTAATGTGTACATGCCTTTACGAGGCTGGAGGTTTGATAGGAGTTGTCATATACGCAACTCGCTCCTACACCATAGTTGTGGTAGCCACAGTCTATTGATGAATTTCTCGTTATAATCTGGTCTGTTGGATATAACGAATTTTTAAATCGATGTTTCAGCTTAACATCTACCTGATGTTGATAACGGAGAAAACTATGATATAATTAAAATACCGATTTAATTAAGTCGATTTATGGAATATCGATACTATTAAAGCTACCAGTGACAATGATATCGCATATTAGAGAATGCAAACAACTTAAAATGGAGGGGGGGGGGGGGGGAAATCAGAACTAAAGATTATATATCCGTATTCCAGATATACTGTATATCAGTGACGCTCATAAGATACACATCGCACTTGTTCACCATATCGTTAATGCCAATGATAGGCCTATTGATAATGCCAATGATATCGCCAAGGCCAATAATATCGATATTACAACACCAATCTATTGATATTTTGAAAAACTGTGTATCAATGTCGGTTGATATTCTTTAATTAGTGTCGATAGTTATAGACAACAAGTGAAGGATGGTCCTCCCGAGCATTTCTGCCTACTAGCTTTCAAAATCTTTTTACTCGACTACGGCGAAGCAAAGGAAGGGTTATGATTTTAACACGATGTATGTATATAAAATTTAGAATTTTCAACTGTAGCATCGCACTTATGGCACCGATTTTGGTAAATGAGGTGTCTATAGATTCCTTGTGATAACCCGAATGTCATAGGTTATGACAATTAAGAAAATTTTAGATGGCGGCCGTGACAAACTAGATGGCACCACAGGTAAAGTTAACTCGCGCAAGCATTTCATCCGCCGCTTATTTTGGAAGTATGTGTCATTAATGTTTTATGATAATTTAACTTTAATATATAATGTAATATGTAAGTTAAGCGTAATAATTGCCAATCTATGTTTGTGTAGTTAGAATTTCGAAAGTATTCAGAAACATATTTATACAAAATGCCTATAGGACGTGAAACAATTTTTTTGGTTTTACTTTTTCGACAAAAAATTGATAAATATAATAAAGTTATAAAAATCTAAAATTCGACTACTCAAAAGTCAAAAACAAGTCTTTAGTTAATTGTACGAGTATAATTATAACGCCGTAATCACACCGCGCCGTATAAGACACTTTACATGTAGGGGAGGTACAGGGGAAAAAAATCTAACTAAAGTAGGTATCAATGTAGCCTACTAAATTTCATGCATTTCAGTTCATTGCTGTAGAAACTATATCGCTGTGACACCCCAGGATGGACAAATGGATGGACTTATTTTATTACTAACCTATTGTTTCTCATTGCTGAGCAAAGGTCTCTACCTCTGCCTTCCATTTGTTACGGTCTTGATTCAAACTTAGTTAAATTTTAAAAGTGACATAAAATTGCAAATTATTTTTTTACCCCTGTACTCCCTTATATGTAAAGTTTATTAAACGGACACGACGTGTGGCTACTGCTTTATGATTATACTCGTACACTAACTGAAGACTTGTTTTTGACTATTGAATAGTAAGTTTTTAGTTTTTTATAACTTTATTCTATTGAATTACTAATTAATACATTCTTTAATTAGTCTGTATAAGTTCTTTACCACTTACATTGCATGTTTTTTTTGCATACTCTGAATCGATGTTTTTTTTTACTGCGCCTACGCCTTTTTCCTGCTCCGATCAGTCACTTAGGGTAGTTAGTTATTTCCCATAGGAGGTAACTAACAAGGCTCTAGTCGCGCCCATGTTTGCTCAGTCCCAGCAATGCCAAGCACGTGACATCTCCCCCCTCCCCTTCTCCCTCTCCCATCCATGTCTACGCGTATGAAGCACTGTCCTGAGACATGGTTATACCCATTTTCACCTTGGAACTTAAACTTTTCTTGTAGATAAGAGTGGGTCAGGAAAAATTCTGGTGTGGCATGGTGTACTGGTGCTGAACCATTACTTTATTGCACAAACAAGGATGTTGCTGGATGGCGGACAGAAGAGATCATCTTATACCCTAAAAGAGATTTTTTTTTTCACGGGGGCCGTGGTGGTTCAGTAGTTAGACTACTCGCCTCCCACCTAGGTGAACCGGGCTCGATTCCCGGCTGGGCCACTCCCGGACTTTCGCACGTGGGGATCGTGCCGGACGATGCCACTGGTCGACGGGTTTTCTCGGGGATCTCCCGTTTCTCGCGCCCTTGCATTCCTGCACCGCTACATAACTCACCTGATGGCTTTGAAAGCCTTGAAGTTAAGAGCCGTCCAGATCTCCCCATTCCACATTTTTTTTTCCTTTCATTTTGCAGTATGTTTTTCAAATGGTAATAAGTTTGGTAATTTGAAAAAAATTACAAGTAGCTCTTAGTTTTCTACACGATTTCCGTACGCAATTCTTTAAGAATACTGGTCAAATTTAATTTGCATTGTGAACAAAACGTAGTTATATTCCTCAGTGGCTCAAATGTGGTAGTATTAGTTTTCCCCTTCTTATGTTTCCCTCCTTAACCCCACCACCTTCCCTCTATCCAAAGTCTTTGTGTATAAACACAAAGTCATGGTTACGGCTGTGTGTTTATTATTTGAAGGTGTTATAAGTAGGTAAGTTGGACTCCTACTTATGGAATGAGGAGTTCTGGATTCGAATCCAGAGGGAGGGAACAATTTGTCTACCGTTTTAAGATGTAAATTTATGTTTACTTTGGTATGCAAGCCGTTACCGATCAACCTTCCAGCTGAAGTGCGAGTTTAAATAAGCCACCGTGTAGTGATTATAGCGGGAGGCCATGCTGCTTATCTTACACTGATAGCTGCTTCGGTTTAAGAGGAGCGCTTTGCTCATCGTAGCCCGTGGCATTCCATGACACCTTAGTTCCGAGTGACTTGAGCCTTAGTGTGTATACAGTTGAATCATATATGTATAAATACCAGCTTATCAATGCAGTGTGTTTGCAAAGGAAAAAAAAAGTAAGTTTTGGAAAGGTCGTTTTCTGTACCAAACCCTACAGACCACAAAAATTCTCTTTGTCCTCATCCTGCAGAAACTCATTCGCAATTCACAGTAGAAAACTTGCTCAGTCAATCCCAAAACCTGTCCCAACGTGGCCGCACGAACTAAACAGAAAATGTCGGTTTCATAGACTTCTTGTCATAAAGTATTGAAATGCACATCAGAAATTAATTTCTTTTTTGTGTTTCACAAGTGTTGTCCTTGGTGCACGATGTTCTTGTTAGTGTTTCCAGGTGGTACACGGGAAGATGATAGAGAAAACAAATTTGAATGAGTGCTTTGCTGGATTCTGCCATAATTCGTGATTATGAGATTGTGAAACATCGGCTGGTTAGTTTGCCGAAGATCGTGCAGTGTAGTTTCGTGTGCGGTCCATATACAGGCAGGGACGCAAACGTGATTGTAGGTGCGTAAGCTGCCAAGGACACCTCGACGTAGAATAAGTAATCATGCCCTGAAAACAAGCGGAAAATAGGCAACAGTTCTTAACAAACAGTAACAAAATTATTATGAACGTCTACCGCAATTAACTTCTGAAGCAATCTTTGCTTACATTCTAACATACCTACTAGTTTTATCGAACTACTGCTGAAGAGAAAAAAGAGTAGAGATTTAAGATAAGTCATTGGATTTGCATGCAAATGCCGTTTAAACGTGCTGGAATATTTGTTGTTAGTTTTTTTTTTTTTTAATACTGCGCGAGGTTGACCATAATGAAACTTATTTATATTTACAGCAGCGTCCAAGTGCGAAGTGCGATATCGTCGTGAGATTTTTGTGGCATTAGAGAATCTGACGAGCAATTCGGAAGGTTCACGTGTTCTTTAGTATATGCTATTCACGGTAAAATTAGTACTTTTTGAAAGCTCTCTCATTTAGAATAACGGTCAATAAATATCATTTATGTAGCCTCAGACGTTAACTTTAGAGTCCAGTCAAATACGCACACTACATTTATTACTTACATGGCGATATTTATTTAAAATGGTAGTTAAAGGATTAAAAAATGGCTGAAAGTAAAAAGTAACTAGGGCTTCAACTCACCGCATATATCATTATATAAATAAATATATTATATACACACACGCAAACACACACACATTTGGAACTGTTTCAGATTACAGACATTCAACCTTTATGTTATTGTGCAGTATGTAACGCATTTATGTCTCGCAGTAACGAAGTACTTCATGTGGACCTAACAGACTTAAATGTAATCTACGGTGCAAACAGCGGAAATTTTAGCTGCATAGCGCCTGCACATCATCGCACTCTGTAGTGATGATAACGCTCAGTGTAACCACAGACGTCCACAAGACGTGATACACCCGGCACGGCTGTCGCGTTTGACTGGTTGCCTATGTGGAAGTGCTGACTTCGCACGCGGGCATTTCCGAACGTGGGCTAGTGTAACATTTCCTCCTCCCTACCGTCCCTGCGAGTCTGCTAGCAAATATCGTGGAATAGTTATTTCCAATTCAGCTAGCGACTTATGAAAGCCAGACACATAACAATATTAATGTGTATAGGAGCCAAAGATTTACTCTGAGATAGTAACGGTGTGCAGCCCTGTGGAAAGGGAGCTGAGAAAATCTTAATTTACAATGCATAACAAATCATGGCATACGGTACATTAAAGATTGTTCACAATAAAGTGAGCACTTTTGAAATCAACATTGGAAAAAAGTGAATGCTCCTATCTACATATATTTTAACTGGTGTACTGCGTGGCATGTGTACAGTAAAGTTATAGTACGATGGATGGAAAATACTCCCATGCCTTAACATCGAATTAAAAGTGTTGGTTATATATGTAATCACTTAAATTATTCCTTTCCCTTTCAGTTTCTTTTAATTCACATAAAGTGTAAGAATTAGGAGATCTGTTAAATATATACTTTTTAATAATTTCAAATTTTCACTTAATCAACGCATGAATAAAGTGATGAGGCCATGGTAGTGTTAATTTTACCCAAGGCGAAAAAATATACTCTGTGCATACAAGTAGATCTTAAGCAGGGCTTTCATAAGTGCTCAGTTTACCGTGGACAACCTGTATATGTTTGGATTTCGTTTTTTGGCATGAAGGAGCTTGCGTTATGAAGAAATCATCTATACCCAAAAAACTCATTGACAAAAACGGGGTTGTCAACATTTGTGTGTGGGCAAATGGGTAGTCCCGAGCGATGCCTTTTAAAAATTACTGTTATAAGTGTTCCGCCTGCCTTCAGCTATTTTGCGCATTCGAGGCCTCGAAAGGCGTGAGGTCGATTCTTGTTTACTCGCCACTTGTCTCGACTCGGCTCTCAAGACCTCAATGTTAAGAGGCCCCGAATATCTTCACTCACTCACTCACTTGCCTTAACGCCTCTACGTGCAAGCATCTCAACTGGCGTGTAGTTGAAAACTCGCCATCCTACATTTTATGCCGCACTAATATAGATAAATGGCGCTTGTGCAAAGACCGCTCTGAATATTCTGTAAAGAAAATATTGCAGCTAAAATTGATTCTGAAAACACCCGTTTTAGCCATTTTAAGGCGCTGATATTCCACATTCACACTTTCTGTGCAAACAGTAGAGCTGAGGGTCCCACCAAGGTGACTTTTTTTGCCAACTCGGAACGGCAAATTAATAATCATTCGTAAACATTTTTAATTTTTTTTTTGTTTTAATTTTTTTTGTCGTTCTGTAGATCTATCTGTTGTTTTCTCCGGTTATTTTTGTGGTTCCTGTGTTGTTCGTAATGTTGAATTAGTTTGTCTTGTAATCTTACTAGGAATACTTTTTCCTGCCATGTGTTTCATTGTGGATTTTTCATTTTTTTTTTCTATGTTTTCAGTTTTTATTGTTCAGCTGTGTCCACTGATATTGTTTTCTGCACTGTTTCGTTCACTTGTGTGGTATTTTCGTTTTTATCATCGTGTTGTCTTTTATTTTGGTTTGTTCTCGTTGTACGTCCTGCTTTATAATAAGTCGTAGGTCCGTCTTTCTTGTCGTTTTAATTATATGCATATATGTTTTCTATTGAGAAGGAAACAGCTTTTCCTAATTATCTGTCTGTGGTGTTGTAAAAAGTTTTTCGTTTTGGTCTTGCCGAGTTCTGTGTTTGTGTTTGTTGCGTGTGCGGTTTATATTTTTTATTTAGTCTCCTGGTCGTCAATGGGCACAGTCCTGTCACACCATCATAATAACACACAAACAACTTCCTGCGCCCCGGGACGTGAAATCGCGCCTGGGACATCCAGAAAAGAAACACGGTGTCCGATGACATAGTCGACAGAGGTAGGGCTTGACGTGTCGTCGGTAGCGAGGTCGTTAGAGACGGGGCGATTTGCTCGGAGAAGCATGGACGGGAAGGAACAGGCCTAGCCTGTATGGAGGCCGTTAGAATGGACTTTAGTGTAACATCCCACTCTGAACCCGGCCTCACACCTTCAAAGTAAAACCAGGATACCTCGGATTGCGTCAAAGCATTGCGACAAGGGCCAGTAATTGTAACCCCTTCCACCAACCAGAGAAAGAGGCCAGCTATGTCTAAACGTTAAACAACGCACCGATATAGGCGGACGCCAGGCGCCGTGAGGCATCTCTCCACGACCGGTCAGACTAAGGGAAGATAGCAGCCATGGGTGTGTCCGCCCGCCGTCATCCGTTCAGTTAGAGACAGTCTCCGGCGTCATGTTTCAGGAAAGGACTGCCATAAACCCCTTAGTTTATGAATATGTCCGCAAGACATAATCATAACAGGCTTCATGCCAGCATTCGCTTGGTGCGAGTCCGGGTGGTGGGTAGATCCGGGCGGCTCTTAACATCGAGGTCTTGACAGCCGAATTAATTATCCGGAAAACCACGGGAAACAGAAATCATGATGTTCGGATCGGCAATCGAACCCTGATCCACATTAATGCGAGTCCAGTGTGTTACCAATGTTCCCAGTGGAACCGAACCTGACCTCACCAACCACCCCTCCTGGGAGCCGACTCCTAAGTAGTGCACTACTTTCTAACTTATTTTAGTATACACAAAAGCCAATTCTAAATTCGGGTCAAGTTTTTGAGGTACCACCGAGAACATTACGAATTTTAACCTACCCTGCCATGCTGAAAGATTCGTGTCATAATTATCTCTATAAACTATTATTATTACAATCCTTTCGCGTCCAAGCCAAACCTCCTTCCACGTTCCATTAAGCACGACAGTATCTCCATTAACAACATTCGGCCCACGACCCTCTACATTGGATCCGAGTGTTAGGGCAGGTTCGGTAACCGAGCTTCTTCCCTCGCATCCAGAGAGGATTGAGGGTGATACATTCCACGCTGCAGTCTATCGACCCGTGAACACAAAACTATGACGCTAGTGGGAGAGCCGACTGTGTTTGGTCCGACAAGGAAGAGTTTCCCAGGGCTGCTAGTACAGCTTCAGCGCCAAGTACATCGCAACTTTAGATGCTCGACTAATGCCCGGTGCACCATTGTGGTTTGAAACTCGAACCGAGATCGGATCTAAGATCGACACGGGAAACTGTTACACCATTCGAGTTCAGAGCTGGACTGGAGATCGAGATGAAGTTCATTTCGAACAGCCGAAATTGACGGTTCGAAATCTCGACCCGAGTTCAGCAGCCATCGTCGACAAATGTAGTTTGAAAATACGCCAACAGATAGAACTACGTTCGATGGTTTTCTTGGAAAATTAAAACAACATTATACGCACTTGAATATTATTCAGTAAAATTCGTACAACGATAATTCACTTAAAACAGATAAAACATCGCACATATAGTTCTATCTATAGTGAAAAATATGCCTACTTCCATAACGACATATATTAGGAACCAATAGCAAAATTTGTCTCATATTTAATCTCGATCTCTCACTTTGGAACCAAGATCGACGAATCGGAGATCCAAAATCATGAAATTTCGTTGGTGCAACACATTTACATTGGAACCAAGATCAAACTGGATCCTGATTTGGAACTAGAATTATTCGATCTCGGATCGGGGAAAATATTGGTGCAAGCTGGTATAAGACATTATTGACTGTAAGAGGAGAGTTTTCCAGAGCACGGCAGCTGTAGCGCCAAGCTGGGCATACCTGAGCCTCGTCGTGATCCCACTTCACGGCCCAGTTCCCACAGCATCACACACACTCATATATAATCTGGCCATCGGCAGGAACCCAACATGTCATTTATTGGAAGTTAAGACTTCCCTATCCTTCTTCCGTTATGGCTTACATTGGTGCATGCTTCCAATTGTCTCTCATTGGTGGTGTGGTCTGAAAACCAGATACGGTCAGATCAGGGTTTTCCGTCACATTAAGTTAACACTTCGTTAATTGCAGCCGACGTAATGTAACATAACCTGAATTTAACTGAGCTGTGTGGAATTTGCCGTAGCAGTACATCCGCATTCTTTGAAGACTCGGCCGAACAAATTCTCTGCAACGTAATATTGACATCAGCAATACTCAAAGTGTAAATTACTCAGTTAACAGGATGAATTGCATATTATTCTACGAAGGAAAGAACCTTTTGATTGAAACTGATTTATTTTGTGATTTTCGCTGAAAGTCGATAATTCTACTGCCATAAGTAATTTGTTCCACAATTTATTTGTTTGATTTGACAGTCGGTCGTAGCATGTCAACTGAAGTTCACTGATAGATATCACTGATTCGGACTTAGAGTGTAGGACTGTATATGAACCAATAGGACGGTTGTAAATGGGAGTACAGAGACAAACAAATCTGATGACCATGCCGTCGTGAAGATAGACAACCCACTTATAGACTGTCGTGGTCGTCAGTAAAGCTGTGCCGCATTCAAACTGTAAGTTAAGACGTGATACCATAACACACTATACCACGTGAAGAATGTAGTGTAGTCAGTTAACCACACTGAGAGAAAATTGAACAAAATATTTATTTATATAGGGTCAAATATATATTTTGTTGCCCTAACAAAGTATATTGTTGAGCAAACAAAATTTGAAAAGTAACAAAACTACTTTTGTTCGTCTAACAGAATACATGTTTCAATAAACAAACTCTCTGTGTTGGGCCAAAAACCACGACACTGTCAAATAAATATTTCGTTGAATCAACTGTATATATCTGTTTGGCCACTCATTTCACTGCCTTCGTTTGAAAATACAGCTCGAGAGTTTATTTGAATTTTTTTTGTGAATATTAAGATAGTAACGATGTTTGTTAGTGCATCTATTGATGCTTAACAATCGTATAAACATATTAATAAAGCAATGCAACAAGAAACTGACAAGTAAAGCTGTAAAACTAGAAATATTTGTTTTCACACGTTGCCCAATATTTGCAAAATATCTATTTAAAAGCTTTCCGCCGTCATCAGTTGTCACATTAGCTGAGGTTACTAAGGCGTAGCGCGCAGACGCAGGTGGTACAAGATCGGATCTCGGTCGAACTGGTAAAAATTGTTTTATATCGGCCTAAACTGTTTAAATGTACGTGTAGCCAAATAAATCTTTAGTTGCACCAACCAAATCTTACAGTTTGGGGCAACCAAATGAGAACAGTAAAATAATTGGATTCAGCAACAAAATATTTCATTGCCCCTATACGAACAAATAATTTTGGTTGTACCAAACATATCTTGTTTGATTCAACAAAACCTTTTTCTCAATGCACTGCGCCACCACACTCGACGAGCATACAAGTACCAGAGACGTCACTCAAGGCAAAGCAGCGGAACGCTTATTTTTGCCCAGTGCAAATGTGCCAGTGTCAAAACAAAACGAAATTGTGTTCACGGGTTGGCACTACTATACATAAACAGATTTCTGTATAACATTTCAATCGTCTAATTCCACCCATTTTCATGAAAAATGTGTTCATTATTCACATCTTAAATACGTAGAGTTACATCCAAAAATAAACGGCCAATATGAGCTGTCAAACATCAGTACACAATGACTAATCGTTGTTAAAACACTTAACTAGCTCACATCGACGACAATGCACTGCCGTACCACACTGTAATGCTCGCATCACCACCAACATCATAAAAAGAAATGTGGAATTATATAAATCATTGTACTGTCAGTCTCTACATATGAATCAATATAACTATATATTTGTTTTCAATTCCGTTGAAAAATATTCATAAAACGATAAGCAGTTTATTTACATTACATCAAATAATTCAAATAATTTTCCGTTTTTATACTGCCGATATTGGACTGGGCAATTAGAAAAAATCTAATCGGAAATAAATAAAGTGTTCTGTTGACTCCTATCCAGTGTATAGGGGTTGACCACACTCCGTGACGGCTGGATCAAGCAGTAGGTGTTTGTTCCTCGGGAACAATAACGCGCGTCACTTGTCTGCGTGGCACAGAGAGGAGAGCGTCCGCACAACTTCGCGGTATCGCGTGGACTCGCTAGGGCAGCATCCGTGGACGACTGCCCGTCCAACTTCTCGGCGGCCGCTTGAACCGTAGGAATGTCGGCGATCTGCCCAGTCCTGCAGACTGTTCGCGCGACTCGGCGCGACTTCCGCAAATCCAAATACGCTTTCTATCATGGCGTAAATTAACCACCGTTGACTCAGATCCACAGGTTTATAGAAGCCTATAAAGGCGATGATGCCAACTTCGTGAGCAAATATTTTTTGCCATAGTGATTCATTTCTCTCGAGCCGTTGATTCGAACAGTTCATTGCGGCGCAAGGTACTACGAATTAACGGAAGTGCAATAGCAAAGACCTGCTCATACAGAAGTATGTGTACTACCATTCTTCAACACTGCCTAGAAGCCTTTTGTTGTGTTTTTAAATCGACTCCGTACATTGCCAAACAAAGTAAAAACAATCCTATGTTCTTTTTAGTCTTATTTTGTGGTTGTTACTTGTCGATGGTGTCCTATCCCCGTTACTTTTTTATTTGTGTTTGGCAATCGACGGTAATCGAGCCGGGGAGGACATGTCCTAACTCATATAAGGAATGGCCGGAAAGCGATTTTTTTTTCATTTGTACATAATAATAGCAATTTTGACTGAAAAATCTTTACAAGTTATTCAGTAAAATTAGTAGTACGTATATTTTTACATACTGGAATCGTGTTCTGTCGTGTGAGTAATTACAAACTGCTCCCGTGTATGCTTGACATGTGTATGGAAAAATCTCTTGGGGAACCTCGAACCACCCAGTCCCCTTTCCAGCGTATAGCTGGCTGTAGTTGGACTGACGATCTCCAAAATGCCAGTCAGGCACACTTAACACGTGACCATAAGCTCTTGGTCGCCATGCATTCCATTTGTACCAAGGTTTACTTTGCTTGAATGTCAGTAGTCAGAACCACAGACTAAAGATAAGGTAGACCGATCTCGCTGGCTGCGCACAACCAATCTCCGTGTCCCATCATTGAACTGCTTTTCTGCCAAAACGTCTAGCGAAAACGGCATGTTTTGGATTTCAGGTTAGAAAACTGAGTTGTAAACAAATGCTTTGAGATGTATGTATACTTCCTCTGACTAATTTGTAATGCAGTTTGATTAAATTCAAATTGTTAGAGGTATTTTATTTATATAAGCAGGTCAATGTTGGGTGCATGCGCAGAAGACGAATATGCGGTCTACCTCATCTTCAGTCTATGGTCAGAACATGGCAGGGCAATGTGAGCACTCAGCGCTGGTATTTCACAAGCAAGCATCTGAGAAGTCCTTCACTTTTACTTAGCGGCTATGCCAGGGCGGATTGGTTGCGGGTCGCAGGTTAAACAGCCGCCCTGCCCGCGCCAGGGGCAGTTCGTGTGGCCCAGTCGACTGCGGCCGTGGGCGACCCACGACAATTGAGCAATACTTACTGAGCGGCATGTGCTGAGGTAAAGACGGAGGCCGAAGTAGGTCCTACCCCCCCCCCCCCCCCATTCCAAGTACGACAAACGCTGGTAAAAACCTGCCACGTCTGCGCTGCACCCCGCGGGTCCGCGGTGATCCCGACCCCGCCCGCAGGCGTGCCAAGCCTTCGTCACTAGGGCGTTTCACGAAGTTAGAGACTCGTCGTGGTGGTTCGAGGGTATCTCAGCAGGGAATTTTTTGTTATTTTAAATACTGATAGTTACGCAAAAGTTATCCTAAATTAGAACATTATAAGAAGAACACGTTCCGGAGTTATTTCCTAAATTATTTATGAATAACTCAGCTGTGAAAGTCAATTTTTTATAAATTAAAAAAAATGAAATGAATCAATACATTAGCACAATTATTAAATGATAATTAACTTCTATTACGTGCAAAAAGTTACTTTAGTGTTGCTAAAACAGTAAAGGAAAATATTCCGGGAAAACAAGAATGTTCCGTGCATTGACTAAATGTATTAAAACCAAATTTAGGTTTTGAAATGTACACTCTTTAATATTTAATAGTAATCACTATACTTTATAACTGAATTGGTAGTCACTTCGCATGACAAGATTGTCCTAAACCATGTAAAAATATTGAAATCAGAAACATGCACCGCTGGCTGCTTGCACCGTGGGGAGTCATTGGTCGTATAGGCTGTTCACGGTAAAATAAGCACTTTAAAGCCCTGCTTAAGATCTACTTGTATGCACCTTGTGTCTTCTTCCACCCTATGTAAAATTAACATTGCCACGGGCCTCAGCACTTTATTCGTGCGTCGGTCAAGCGAAACTGTAAAATTACTAGGAAAGTAAATATTTTACACTTAGGTGCATTAAAAAAAAAGCGAAAGAAAATTTTTTAAGTTATCACATTTTACTACCTTAGCACTTTTTATTCGACTTTAAGATATGGAACTACTATACATCCATCGTTACCAACTTTACTGGGTGAATGTCACTCAGTGTGACCTTTAAAATATATGCTTGCAAATACAGTGACTTTTTTCTAAGGTTCATTTCTAAAGTGCTCACTTTATCGTGAACAGCCTTTAATCATCTGTGTCGAGAGTGAAAGCAGCAAGTAGAATTTCTGGTCTTGGTTTTAATGACTTTCGGTCTGGGCGGAAACTTCTTATTGAATTAAGAAGCGAAACTTTATCTAACGTGCAAAATCGAAACGCGAATAGTATGATACGGAATGCGAAGTGAAAGTAAGAAGCAAATAAACGATTATTTTTGTTACAGTTATTTTCGTTTCGTCTGGTTTCTTGATCATGTCGTTTCGTCTTCCCGTTTCGGCCGTTTTCCAGCGGTTGTAATGTCAAGGGCGCGTGTCTTTTGTCATCCCTGCTTCATTCACTACGCCCCATTTCTTCACCTCCAGCCTAGTGGCTTTTAATTTTAGCCTTCCACTTCTGTTCGCCAAGGACTCAAGAACAGTCAGCACTCTCTCTCCTCTCACTTTTTTTCTTACCTTTTTGTCCTTCCAGTAGCCTTGTTGGTTTGTGGGCAGCCTTGCTAAGAGATGGACACGAATTTTAAACGAGTCTTTAAAGAGACAATGTTGCATTTTTAAAGCTTTCTCGGTTTTGACTTTCATAGTGGTAACAGCAATAAGAATTAGATATTTTGCATATTACATTTCACATACTCATTGCAATCACAAAAAAATTTGAAATGTTAAGTATATGCAAATTAACGAATATTTCTATATGTACTTTAATAACAAATACTACTATCTTCAGAACTTTCGATAGCATTTGCAGTGTTACGTTCTTATTATACTACATGCCTGATAATTTCTAGTTTGTGAAAAATTATTTTTCTTTCTCATTTTAACCTATATGTATCAACTGTATTATGTGCTTTTTGTACGATAAGCTGTCATTACCTGAAGTATTTATATAAAATTAATTTTATATCATTTCCATTAAAATTCATTATTATCTCACAAAGCTAGATAAATAATTTTAATGACAAATAATTTAATTATGTATCGTAATGATTTTAATTATCTTAATATTTCTTATTTACGCCACCGATATATAAATAACATTTTTCTGATGGTGCTCTTTGAAATGCCTTCAGGCGAAGTAATTCTAGGATTATCTACAGCGTCTATAATAATTCTCGTTTAAATATTTCAACTCTAGTAAACTGGAAAAAAAAAATTGTTAGAGCATAAATCTATGTTTATTGTACCTTTACCATTATGTTCAGAATTTCAATATTGATAAGGTATTTTAATTAAAACTATAACTAAGGAATTCCATCTTGATAATAAACAATTAAATCAGTTATTTATTTTATTTAACTTTGTCATCTCACTGAATTTTTCACTATCATAGCTGTTCTTACTTGCATCCATTCGTTAACATTTTCGCATCATTAATCCTTATTCTTCAGATAAATAATTATCAATGTGTGTTCCAAAATTTATTGGAGAGATAGTTTTTTGGGGGTATTTGTTTAATATACAGAATATAAGTTTTATACGTGTATCATATGTGTACCATTGTATTTAAATACACGTTTTCAAATTTTATTATAATTACTTTTTTATTTTGATCATAATCATTTTACTTAAAACAGTAATTAAAATATATCTATTCAATCACAATTTTCATGTTGGATTATTACAAGAATATGATAAACTAATTTATTAGTAATGTTATAAAGTGGACAAAAAGCCGGATTACATGTATTACTGTATTAAAATCCAAAGACATTTAATTTTCTGATTTATATGAAGGTTCCTTACAGCTTCCGTTAAAAGATTAATTATATGAGCGCTTTCTGACTACAGCTACTATTACCATACACATGATCACGTTAAATATTGTTTAAGCCTTTGCTTACAGTTGGGAATACAGTAATTGCTATTTTTGTGAATAGTTTATTTTCCTAAAGTGTACGTGTACAGCGACTAGGTGTCTACGCCCATTGACTTGGGACGCGCGTTTACAAGTGTTCAATTTTCTTTTTTTGAGGGTTGCAAAAAATGTAGTGGTCGGTACTTAAAATTCTTTCATGTCCATTGAGAAAATAGCCACACATTTCCAGCGCCTCACTAAATGTCTCTTATGGACGTGGGAGTTGTGGTGGTCTAGTGGTCAGACTAGTCACCTTCTACCGAGGTGAACTGGGTTTGTCGGCCGACACTTCTTCTCGAGGTGCTCCCATCTACCCCGGCCTTGCATTCCGCCGCTGTTCCATCGCTATATCATTTCACACTTACCGACATTCAAGACGTCGGTGTTAAGCGCCGACCAAACCTTAAGGACGTCTGTTGGATTTGGAAAGTTGTGGTCGTGAGGTATGGAATAGAGGTGCGACAAGCCGCCTTGTTCTATAGGCGTTCTGTATTCCGCAACTTAAAAATACGATTCCGGATGGGGGCCACGATGGCTGAGCGGTTAGCCTGCTCGCCTCCCACCATGGCGGCCTGAGTTCAATCTCCGGACGGGTCACTCCGGATTTTCGCAAGTGAGAATCGTGCCGGACGATGCCGTTGGTCGGCGGGTTTTCTCGGGGATCTCCCGTTTCCCCCGCCCCTTCATTCCGGCGCTGCTCCATACTCGCCTCAATCACCCTCATCGGCTCTCAAGACCCCGATGTTAAGAGCCGCCCAAATCTCTCCACTCCACGTTTCCGGATATAAGTGTAGTGGGTTTTTGTGTTACTATAGGTCCAAAGAAACTATTTCTATAGTTTGGGCATTGAGTTCCGAACATTGTGCACTGTAATTTCATTAATACCAGGTTAGAGGAAGTGTACAATCACCGCAGATCACATACGTAAAAACAGTGCTCTAACCCCAAAGTCTATCCATGTTGTTTTGACGTGAATACGTCTTTAAATTTGTGACCATAGTAGGAGGTGATCCAGAGAATCCGATGATAAAAATCGGGGGATACAGTTTGGCATTGCAGCTCCGAATCTATCGTCTACGTCCAAAATTCAATTAAACCACTCGATTGTTAAAGGATCAAAGAATATGCCCCCCCCCCCCGCATAATATAACTTCTGACTAGGAGAAACTACGACGCTCGTTTAAGTTTCAATCGATAGCTCTCGTCAAGATCAATCGATTATGTGTACAAAAACATTTGTGTGGCGTGGTTATGGTGAAATTGTATGAGTTTAATGTAAAAAATTAAGAAAACTTAACACAATGTCGTCCTATACTCGTCAAAAACCAAGTCGAAATACAGAAATCGTATACGGTCATAAAGAGCATCTCAAAAGCAATCCAGTGATACCCATAAAACCTTATATGATCGAGTGAGGCGGTGCCGCGAACGTAAATAAACATCAAGGCTTCCGAGCGCGTCAACGTAGAAGTATTCACGCAAAACAAACGATCGTGTCCCCAACACAACCACACCCCATTTTTTGATAGAGCTATTCGAAGAGAAGCAGTTCAGTGTTGGAACACAGAGAATGGACGGATGACTACTACGCAGCTCACTTGAATTCTCCACTCCACGTTCTTACTACAGTTGAAACAACCGCGGGGGCTCAGCAGTCACTTATAGCCTGTTCGCGGTTTCGTCACACTTCTCGAATCAACCCCAAGTATGAAGTGTTTGATTGTTTCCTAAATATGTTATGTATCATAAAGGTTTTATACCTACTTCTGTAAAAATTAACGTATATATTATATTAACGTATATATTATAATTCACATGAAAAATAAACAGAGAAAATAGGTATGTCGGTAATACCTAATAAGAAACAGTTCTTATGCTAAATATTATTACACTAAGTACGCACGAATGAGGTGCGTTGTCCCTTTGGTGTAATTTTAATACTTCGGTTATGCTCTGCATGAGGCGGAGGAATATTCTGGAAGTAGAACTTCAGTAGGGATTCAAAAAGTTGGAAGCAACAGTGAATAGATTACGGTAGGCGTGCCTTTAGGGTAAGGGCCGTGAACTCTGAGCAGCCCCAGCGAGTAGTGTGGTGTAGACGTCGTTGGCGCGACGACGTCTGTGGCCGGGGCAAAGTCGACGCGTGAGAGGAAGCTGTGGTCGCTGACTGACTCACTTCTTCGTCGCTGGACTTCGGGCGGACAGCATCGTCTTCTGTTTTCTTCTCAGCGGACCTTGCGGCCTTCGACTGTAGCTCTCGCGACACTGGGAAACAACTGCCGACCCGTTGCTCTGGTCAACGGGTCATCTCGAGCCTAGCCTGTTAAGGTCATGCGGTGGTTGTTTCCTACAGCGGTTAGGAACACCTGACATTTTATTAAAATAAAAGAGAAAAAAAAAATTTACACTCACACACACTAACAATCGAACCTTCTGAATACACGATCCTGGCTGACTCGACCCCCAGGGGCGGGGATGTGGGCTCGCTGGAGGCGGAAATCCTAGCACCAAATAACACACCACCCGGCGCAGTTATATCCACACTCGGAGAAGGGGGAATAACACATTTTCACCAACCTCAAAACCAAACACATGAAGCCGTTATGGACACCACAGAACATCACGACTCAGCACAAAAAAATCTCATGCCTCACAATCTCACCGCTGAACAACAAAAGTCTTGGCTGCTGGCAAAACACAATCGTCGCAAAGCATTGTTAGACCAACAGTTTGAAAATGAAACCTGGATTTTGGAAACTAATCGGAGGAAAATATCCCGAGCCACCCGAGAACCGCAGCCCAAGTCAATCGCGGTACAAAACCGATTCGAACCATTTGCCAACATGCCATATACACAAACAGCTACACTGACTACCACTCAAAATAGCACATCTGTCCCGTCCACCTCTCACACTGAGCGCCCAACGCAAAAACTAATACGAAACCCATGAAACTCATCGTACCTGACACCTCCACATACAACCATCTTATCGCAAAAATACGCTCAATGAACATCACAGGTACACAAATTTCCCTTGTTCAAGCCGGCCTCCAGATCACGTGCACCCACGAACAGGCGTATCACTCGCTAAAAGACTTCCTTAAAATTGCAAACGTTAATTTTCACCCTTTCAGTAAAGCAGCAGAACACCCACAAAAAGTGGTAGTCAGGCTCCCACGAACAACCCCTACTTCAGACATCAAAGAAGACCTTGAGGCGCGCTACATTGTAATCAATGTGTATCAATTCAAAAAAACTATCTCAGACCCCAACAACACTTCACACACCTGGGACGAACCACAAGATTTTTTCTGAATAACAGCTGCAAGAAACGACACCCTTACCCCCCTTCTCAAACTCACTTGCATAAACATGACGGCAGTACAACCCCGCCCGTACAAAAAGAGGATTGGGGACATCCCCCAGTGCCAAAATTGCTGGCTTTACCACCATACAAAAAACTTCTGTGCCCTCCGAACTGTCTGCCGTCACTGCGCCGGCCCCCACCCCCATACAGCCTGTGAGAACCTTAACAAGAACTCCAACTGCGTGAACTGCAAGGGGAAAGGAGTGCACGAAGCCAATTCAAGGCTCTGCCCAGAATAAATCCGCCTGGTGCAACTTCGACAGGAGGCCGCAGCAAAACGCGAAACCCAACGCCCCACACTTCGTGCACCCCCTGTATTCACGCAGGAACACTTTCCGTCCCCAACCTCAACTAGGAACATTGTTAGGGAAAATGTTTCTTACTCACAGGCAATACGGTCTCAAACACAGCCCCGCAACACACAACAGTCTTCCTCTCCGATCTCAATCCAAAAACCAACCAACCAACAACCCATTCCACCCCTCCTCCCCACCCCACGCCAACCATCCCCTCCCTCCATGACCCCTCCCGATATCGGGGATATCAGTTCCACACTCACCGACCTCCGAGACCTTATGCGCTTCCTCCGGGAAGCGAACTTCCTTCAATTCATGACTCACATGAAATCATACATCCTCCTGGGCAATTCCACACCTGACCCACAGATGAAAACCCTCCTGCTCCTGCAGACCTTGACCACCTACTCCGGGTTCGATTAGTCATGGATCAAACCTACACAGATAGTCCCTGTGTCCTCTCCCTTCTCTACTGGAATGCCAACAGTATATTTTATCAAATTTACGAATTAGAAAGAGTTCTAGAAACTTACTGCGTAGAAATTACACTAATTAATGAAACACATTTAAAACCTAGAAAAAGATTTAACATCAAAAATTACGCGGCATATCGAACTGACAGAAAATCTAAAGGAGGTGGTACATTAATACTAGTTCATAACCGCATACAACACCATTTAAATAATGTCCCAGTCCTAGAAAATTTAGAATACACATCCATAAACATTCGCACACAAGCAGGTCACATCACTCTAGCGGCTATTTATAATTCCCCCAATAAACCGCTAATCCCAGCTGACTTAGATAAAATAACAACACAGCCATACCCATTTTTCTTAGCAGGAGATTTAAACGTGAAACATACTTCCTGGAATAGTAGAGAAAATAATCAAAGAGGCAGAATATTTGCAAATCATTCTAATCAATATAATTATTTAGTTACAGGCCCTACAGAACAGACATACTTTCCTGCTTGTACAAAATACCAATCAGATATTTTAGATATTGCACTTACCAATTTAGATAATGTAAATATTTCATTTGAAGTCCTCACAGAATTAGATTCCGACCACTTACCTATATTTTGTCAGCTGGAAGCAAACATACTTAAACACCCAAACGCCACTCTTCTAAAAACTCCGGTAACTAACTGGGAGGATTTTAAACTAGACCTAGAAAATTTATTTGAAACGCACCAAATAAATATTCCATCTAAAGATCACATCGACTCGGTAACTGAATTAATTCAAAATGCAATATTGAAAATAAATAAAAAACACACAAATTTCCTAAACCGTCGACAATTTTTAAAACACTCCTTTCCCGAAGCAGAAATTCTTTTAGCTGAAAAACGCCACGCCCGCCATATTTATCGAAAATCTAGAAACCAAGGAGACAAAGAAAAATTTTATAAATTAAAGAAAGAACTCCATAATAAACTCATCACATTAAAAATCAATAAATGGGAAACTTTCATGACCGACATAAACAATAATTACAATGATTTCTGGCGCGTTGCAAAAACCTTGCGAGGTAAAACTAAAAATCAATCTCGCAGCCCATCAAAAACTCAGCAGGAACCCTCTTATACGTCCCAGAGGACAAAGCAAATGCAATAGCTGATTGCTATCAGGGCCAGTTTTCACCTAATGCTGATCTAGGAGATCCAAATTTTTCCAGAGATGTACAAACCAATATTACAGCTTTTTTCAACAGAACCATAACAGCAAAACCAGAAGCAATAACATTTAAAGAATTACTTGTACTAATTAAAAACTTAACGTCAAAGAAGCTCCAGGACACGACGAAATTACCTATAAAATTATTAAAAACCTCCCAGCTAATGCACTATTTGCAATATTCAACCTGTTTAATGCAATATTAAATTTCAATTATTTTCCTATAGCATGGCGAACAGCCAAAGTTATCACGATTCCCAAACCAGGCAAAAATCACTCTATCCCAGAAAATAGACGGCCTATTTCCCTACTCAACTCCCTTAGTAAAGTCTTCGAAAAACTGTTTCTAACTAGATTATTAGTACATGCAGAATTACAACAGATTATCCCGGCAACACAATTCGGGTTTAGAGCCCAATATTCCACCACTCATGCCCTCACTGAATTCACCACAGACACCTTAACTGCAATGCAAAAACACGAAGTCACAATAGCCATTTTCCTAGACATTTCTAAGGCATTTGATAAGGTGTGGATACCTGGATTACTACAAAAATTAATTAATTTCAATTTTCCCGACTGCTACATACATTTACTCGCCTCATACTTTCAAAATAGAAAATTCTTTGTTAGTATTGATAATGCCAACTCTACTACTCGCGAAATTACAGCAGGTGTCCCACAAGGCTCAGCAATTTCCCCATTTCTGTATAATATTTTTACATCAGACATTCCCATAACCCATGCCTCAGTACAAATGTACGCGGACGATACCATAATTTACACTCACGATAAAAAAACTGCCATATGCTATCCTCCTAACCCAACTTCAAATATACGATTTAGAACATTGGTTTGAAAGATGGAAAATTAAAACAAATCCTACTAAATCACAAGCATTATTGTTAACTCAACGCAGAATCCAGCCTTCACGCCAAATAACTGTAAATAATATTCCAATCCCCTTCACACAAACCGCGAAATACCTAGGTTTAACAATTGACTCTAAACTAATCTGGACCAATCACATTTCAACCGTAAAAAAGGCAGCACTGAGTAAACTACCGCAACTCTTTCCAATGTTAAAAAGCACCAATCTACCCAGACGATTAAAACTATTAATTTACACAGCAATAGTTAGATCAGCCCTTTTGTATGGTAACGAAGTCTGGGGGAACTTAAATAAATTCCTTCTAAACTCTCTTCAAGTCATACAAAATAAATATTTAAGAATCATAATAAACGCAGCTCCCTACACTACCAACCTATCGATACATGAACGTTTAAAAATTCCAACTATAAAAACACTATTACTAAACCGCAATATAAATTATTACAATAAACTACTCTCGCATTCCAATCCCGCCATTAAACGGCTAGGAGACTACGAACCCGATAAAACAGAAGAATAAAACGCCCTAATATGCTTCCCACATAAAAATCTAACATCTCCTAAACCCGTACACCCGGCCGAAATTCTCCGATCGGTCCGGGACAAAATCCAGTCAGTTTAACAAAACTATCTGGCGCTAGCATCGCGCACATCACTCCGCCTGCTGCTCTCACAGCGAACACACCTCTCTCTACTTCACTAGCTTTTCCTCAACGAGCTGCCTGATCAAATACTTTATCCCTAATTATGTCCCCCAAGTTTTTAACATGTTTAATTACAAAACACATGCTAATTAAATCGCAGTGCTGCCTTCTCTCCTCGGAAGACAGAAGGCTCGGCTGAGATACAGCCAATCAGAAAATTCCTTTAATATGAATCCCCGCCCTCCGACAAATCCTTAAATCCATTGTCCCACACAAATAAAACCTTATATATCAACATTTAATAACAACATACACACTCACACACACACATACACCAAACATAGTTCCACCTAAAAAAAAAAAACTCGATTTATTAACGCCATAGCTAGAAGAAGACTCTGCTTCCTTTGCCTCTTCCTGACATCTTGCTTAACTTCACGGGAATATTTATAAATTAATAAAACCAACTTTTTAATAGATTTTACCTAACTTTTAAAGACCTACATTTTTAATTTTCAAAATTCCGTGCCAGTAGGGAACGGAACTCCACCGCCTTTCCCCTTATTTTTGTAGGCAAAAATGAGGGGAAAAAAGATTGGAACAACCGTGGCCCAGGGGCTATACTGGGTCACAAAACCACACTCCAGACATGCGAGCGCCGCGCGTGCCAGGTTAAAGTGCCTATATTATGGGGGATCAGGACGGGGTGGGTTAGCTGCCCCTAACCCTGATCCATTCAAATGGCTACCGCTTGGGAAGACAAGGGCCTCGGTCTGTACTTCCCCCGCGCTGAGAGGCTTAGCATCAATGATGATAAATCGGCGGCTGACTGACTCACCCAGCAGAGGACGGATGTGCGGTCGTCGCGGTACGAAGACCGCGGAGGACACTGTCCCCCCCCCCTCCACTGCCTCCTCACGACATGACGTTCTCCACTCGGAAAATACTCTTTCCTCTCCCCCCCCCCCCCTTTTCTACTTCCAACACTTCGCGGGTCTCTGATACAACTGCGGAACTCCGCACGCAGCTGAAGACGTCGTAAACTAATGTCCATAAATCACACTCGGAATACTTGTTTAGTAGAGTAAGGGGCCGAATCAATACATAATTATTGTTTAGTAACTGTCTTAAGTGTTAATTATTTTATTCTGCTGACGTTAAATGTGAAACAGTGTTCCAAATTTTAGAGACGCGGTTTATTTTTAAAACTATTGGTATTTTAATTTATAAATTACGATCTCACATTTTTCTGGCATAAAGTAAATGGTGCCGTAAAACAATTGGTAGCGTTGTATGCTGAAGAGTTGACAGTCAAAGTGTTCGAATTGAAATCTTAGGAAATGAAAAAAATGCAAAAACAAACAATCTGGAAGGCAACCTCAGCGTTAGGAGTTCAGTAACTGGTCACAGAGCCAACTGTCCACTGTGAGAGACGAATGGTTTGAGGGACCTTCCACAGGTAACATGTCAAAATTAACTCTGGTTTGAACCTTATAACTAATGTCAATACATAGTTCACGTTACCTTGTGAAATTCTGGGAACACAGAAATGTCACTACAGCACCAATTCCGACCTTAATACGTATAAAAAAATATTTTGGTTGGCCACTAAATTAATATTTTGAAATATATCGAAGGAACCTATCCGCTTTAAATAAAGAGTCGAGAACAATACCACTAAGCTTATTACCTTTCCGCTCTTATGTGCTGAAATTTCAATTCACCATTAACAGTATAATGAAGTAAGAGAGTAAACTCTGTAATAAACCAGAATATCCGGATTTCGTAAGGACTTAAGTTTGAAGAACAAATAACCTGCTTCACAGAGAAAAGTCGAAATACACAAGTATATTGTAAGGCCACTTCCAATATAGGAGTGTGAAAATGAGTTGGAAAAACAAGCTGCATCGAGTGAGGAATCAAATCGTAAGAGACAAATGAAACGCATGAAACATGAACACACGTAAAGCAACGGGCAGAACTTTTAAAAACGTTTGTGTCTAAAAGAGTGTACTTTAACGTGAACCATGTACGCCATTCAGAAAACTGTTAAATGTAAACGATTATTATAGTTCGAAAACTTTTAACACAGTCAAGATATTCGTACAATCGAATAGCGACGAACAGATCTATCATCCCGATGTGGTTGCAGCACTATCGCGTTTCCCTGTCTCGGATGGTATTTGTAACTATGAATATAGTTTCCTCAGCGAGGGAGCATTTTACCTGGTACAGAACTGATAGCTTCGTCAACAAGACAGCGCTCAGCAATATAAAAAATGTCCCTATATCAACTACATATGTAATGTACCAGAGAATATTTTTCATGCCGAGTAGTGGAATTTGGCTTTTGTAACTCTGAAAACTGAGTACAGAACATGAATTTTCCTGTATCGATTTCTCCCTCATCGTTAAAGTGGAACTGAGGTCGGGAACTGTGCGGATTTCAGCTTTCATGAAGATAACTAACTCCTCATACCTGCTCGCGGTGTTAATGACCAACTTTCGGCAAGTACGCCACTGGAGCGGGGAGGCCAGGAAGTGTATCCGTTCAGTGGTGTTAGACGCACCAGTTTCGTGGTACACATACCAATTTTCAGGATGCCGTGCCATGTACCAAGATACTTTCGTCCTGGTACGCGAAAATACCAAGATTTCAGCATTTGCGATCACTTGTAACAGAAAGCAAGACAATAGTATTTGGAGTCCAGTACCTTACTTCGCAAAAACGTTTCTTAGGGCAAAGCACAACTGATCTGAATTTCCAAACATGAATCTGCGCATTCAGTATTGGGTTTCATCTCATGCAGGTTGTTCCGTATTGTGTCATCAAGCATCGCCGCGGGCGCGGAATGTTGGCACACTTACAGTTACTAATGCATTACTGAGATCCAGCTTCAATCTAGAGCTCACTTCTATGGTGTGTTTACGTTACGAGTCCACCTTACATAGGTCTTGTAATAACATATCGAGGGTTCAGAGGGAAACCGGAACATCAGTGATCTTGATTTTGTATTCGAATAAGTTTGATTTTTTGTTATGGTTTTATTTTAATTCATTGCAGTTAATTTTTATATAGTAAACTAAATTAATTTTTATTATGTACCAGTGTATAGTTACACGTAATACATGTGCATAAGATTTCTCCTATTACTAACTTACAGTTTACATTTTCCTTTTAATTAAATGCAAAATAAAATAATATTTTCAATCCTTTTTTTAATGTTGATAAGCTGTGTTTTAGTAGTTCAGATTTTTGTGTGCCTTTAAGTGTTAGCGTATTTCGTTTTTAAAAAAATACGGTGTTGTGAAACTATATGTTCACTAGAGTCCGTTCACGACTGGAACAGACTTTCTCGGAATCTTTCCTACTCTCATTTTTAAGCAATAGATAAAAAATTATGTTAAAACATTCAAACTATATTCTCTCTCCATGCTGTCAAACTAACTGTACCCGCGCCAGTCATTGTTTGTATGGGCCGTTCACGGTAAAATGAGCATTTTTGAAAGACCTGCTTAAGATCTATTTGTATGCACATTGTTTGCTCTTCCGCTTTATGTAAAATGATCATTGCCGTGGGCCTCATCGCTTTCTTCACACGTCGGCCAAGTGAAACTGTTAAAATTATTAGAAAAGTAAGTAGTTTAAAAATCTGCTAAATTTTACTCTTCGGCGCATTAAAAAAACAGAATGCGATAGAAATAAATTAAGTTATCATAAATTGTTACCTAACACTTTTTATTCAACGTTAAGATATGGAACTACTTTCCTCTCCATCATTACCAACTTTACTGGGCGCATGCGACTTAGTGCGCCCGTTAAAATACATGCACGTAGAAGCAGTGTTTTTTTCCAAGGTTGATTTCAAAAGTACTCACTTTATCGCGAACAACGTATAGTAACGATGCATGCAGCTGACGACTAAGGTGTTGTTAAAAAGTCTGTTCCAGTCGTGAATCGACTATACACAAAATAGTGGACATGTCTATTTTACCCGTGTGAAGTTGCATGGCGTACCAGTTTTTTGTGAGATCAGTGCCAGGACTTCCGAGTTGCCTCCTAACATCCCTGTATCCGTTTCATGTCTTCACTCTGGATGGTTCTGCATGGCGGCGCGACGTAGAGGCGGCGACATCACACACTCGCAGGTTTGCAGACTGGCTTCCTTTCACAGATTCGACATCCGCTCGCGGGCGGCGCCTATAGTCAGTTCTCACTCATACAGAATCAAGTTTCACACGCCGGCTAGTCTGCAGTTTAGCACTATATGTATCAGCGCCTTGTGTAGTTAGGTCCAATTCAACGTGTCATCATCGACGCAGTGATTTTCCGTACTCGGCGGTTGTTAACTGTGGCTATAACACAAGGTCCAACTCCAGTGAGTGCGAGGATTTGAAATATGCCCGGCCAAGGAAGTGGACCTCTAGCCATCTCGTCAGTTGACCAAACAAGTGTCCCACTCTGGAGCAGTTACAGGCCCATACCGCATTAAAGCCAGGCTTCGCCATATATGGGCGTATAGGGAATCAAAGGCTAAATTCGGACAAAGATCTTTCAGTCGTTTTTTGTGGTACTATTTTCAACCAAGGATTTTTGTTAGAGATTGAACTCATATAGATTTGTAAACCTCCCAAGTTTTAATTTTTTAATTTCAAACGTACGTTTTCATTGTTTATAAAATTGTGACATTTTATAAATAATTTAAAAGTGCATTTAAAACTTAAAAATTATAATTGGAATGGTTTACAAATGTAGATACATTCAATCTCAAACAAAAAAAACCTTAGTTGAAAATACTGCCACAAAAATTGACACAGATCTTTGTCCGAATTTAGCTTTTGATTCCCTATACGCCCATGCATGGTGAAACCTGGCCGTAACGCGACCTCATCAGCTGTGAATCACCATTGGCAGGATACGAAACGCTATTCACGACCGGATGCCCTTCGTATCGTATGACTGAGAGTGTCTGTGATTCGATAATTGCTAGAAAATAATGGCGGGGAAGGCTCTCAAGTAGCCTACGTACTATAAACATTTCAAGTACCAAAATTTGAACAACCCCGTTCCGAATGATATCTTCGTGGGTGGTACAGCGTAGGAAAAGGCACTTTTGACTTAATTGCGCCACTACAAATGAAAGCCAACTCAAATATTTTTAAAATAAACTTTTAGTGACGTACTGTTGTTGGCTGAGTGTTGACACTTTAGAAAATTAAATACCACTAACTTTGTCCTAAAAGCGGCGACCATTTATATTTGTATGTTATACACGCGCCTACACGCACAATAACCAGAAATGGAATTCGGGACCCCTTCTTGCACAGAAACATGGCGTGTCTTCAACTCGCACCACGAAGATCAGCTAAACAGATAAATAGAATTGTCTCATGTTGATGGTCAACAGAGCAACAACGGTTGACCTGAGAACTAACTGGGAAGTAAAAGTATTCAGTGAAAACTATTCACTGCAGGAACCGTTTTCGAGGTGTTTCATGCCTTGAAACTAATATACTTATACGCATAATAACTCAAATATTCGTGCCGTGAAGCTTGCGCAGCTAATGTCGTTTTCCATGTTGACTGCACTGGACATCCTGAAAACTATAAAAAGTGCGTTGCCCTTAACTAACGCTTGTCTGTCAGTCAAACTGTCGTATAGACTCTGGAGGCAGCGCGGGAAAAATTACACTAAGTGCGCGCAACTGCAAGATGGAAAACTACAGCACTCGGTGCGAGCGAAGTTGATGTGGAAGACGCAGCACTCGGTAAGCTCGCACTGCGTGCACTCCAGTGCAGTAGCTGAAACTCGCTGTGACATGAGATACTGGAGGAGTATCCTACTTTCCAGCAGCACACTGTTATAAATATGCCTTACGGCCATATTCATAAATTAAGGGGTTTAGGGGCCGTAGCTTATAGATTGAGACACATACACTACAAACTGTAATATTAACTGTAACGGAGAGCCTATAGAACTGATATATAATGTTAAACTAAATTATTATTATGGATACTTCACGCCTTGTTACTTATTATCTGTTATAGACTGTCCCCGATGCCAGAGGCTGTGTCTTCTTGTAGATCGGTTAGCGACGACCAGACACACCCATTCTTCTGTCCTTCCCTGAAGTTGGCCGGACGTGGAAAGGCGTCGGGCTCCGCCTTACAGTGGCCTATATCGGTGCGTCGTTTAGGCGTCCATGTCCCCAATCGCTGGCTAGTGGGGCAGGGTTTTTGCAAACGGCCTCGCCCGGTGGTTGCTGCAATATGTTGTCGCAATTCCTGGCGTCCTGATTTACTGAAAGTATTAGTCCAGGTTCATGCGGGGATTTCTGAAGTAAAGTCTGTTCATAACACCACGTCTATAGGCTATTCGCGGTAAAATGAGCAATTTTGAAAGCCCTTCTTAAGATCTATTTGTATGCAAGTTGTGTATTCTTCCGTCTTATGTAAGATTAACATTGTCATGGGCCTTATCACTTTACTCATGTGTCGGTCAAGTGAAACTGTGAAATTATCAAAAAAGTAAATATTTTACAAAATCTGCTCATTTTTACACGATGCATTAAAAAAAACCAGAAGGCGCAAGAAAAAATTTAAATTATCATAAATCGTTACATAACACTTTTTATTCGACATCAAGATACTGCACTACTTCCGATTCATCGTTACCAACTTTACTAGGTGAATGTCACTCAGGGCGCCCGTTAAAATATATGCAGGTAGGGGCGGTGACTTTGGCTAAAGTTGATTTCAAAAGTGCTCACTTTATAGTGAACAGCCTTTAGTACAGCTCTCTGCGTGGATAGCGTGTCACGCATGGACGCAGGTACGCCGGTACGTTCAGCAGTCGACGAGAGTGTGGCAACGTCCCCACCTCCCCGAGCTGTTCCCACTAGCGACCACTCTCTGAAGTGGCGCTAATTATCCAACCAGCCACGTGTGAAGCAGATAGTGTCACGCTCAGCTGGGTTTTCATCGCCTCTACTCTCTCTTTTTCTCTCTTCATTTCCTTACTTTTTTTTTTTTTTGTGGCGTGTATTTTAATCACGTTTTGTTTTGAACGGCCGCAACGCTAACAAGATAACATTCTCGGCCATCTCACGTTGTTTTCCATTCTTGTAACGGCCACGGGGAAAGTTCATCCTTCTTTTGCCACATCATGATTTACAGCCTTGGTTTTCCAAGCGTAGCTTTTAAGTGCTAACGCAAGGACCACCGAGAAAATGACTTGCTCATTAAATTAACCTACAAACATTAAATCTTGAAAGAGAGAAACATTTCAAACGGAAACTCGTACACATGACGCCACGAAACAAGTGTTGCGCTAATCCGGGATATTGTCAGTCTAACCTCAAACCAGTGACTTTTAGGATTGTAAAATACGTGTTCCATTAGGCCCTGTTGTGTGTCTGCCTGAGGACACCAAAGGGTAGGAAGGGGTGGGAGTGGGGAAACACTGGCCGTGTCCGAAATGACGAATTCGTTATTTTGTAATTTCTCTTTTCGTAAGTTTCAATTCAGACGTTGTCGACAGTCGCTTGTTTAGCACTCCCGGCAACGCATTTTTACATCAACAGTGAAAATTTTTTTTGTCCAAATTTAATGCTTTAAATGGACGTAGTACATCTACGATCATTATTGGAATGCTGCGAATATGTTAATAAATAAGATAATAAATTATGCAATAAATACATTAATTTTTTTTCGGAATATGTAAACAATGCGCAACACTTACTTACTTTTTAAAAAATGCCTAGTGTATTTTTGAACAGTTATTTGTTTTTTAAAAATGTTTTAATTACGCATTTGCGTATGTGTTTTGAACGTCAAACCAACATGGCAGTGATTTCGTCATTTTGTATTTTTGTATACAAAACCGTGTCACGTGATCATTTAGTCAACAAAATGTGCCATTTCGGACACGACCACATGTGTTCAGCCACCGAGATTTTGGTGTGAAGTTCGTCAGCTCCTGGATGTGGTCGGGTTTCCTTGCTTAATTTGGCGTGCAATATCACTAGACAAAACCACCCAAGCAATAACTTGGAATGTGCTACTATCAGCGATATTTATTAAAAGAAAATCGGTCGTCTGAATAATTGTCTGCAAAATTGTCAATGAATTTTTGTAATTTAGGTTACTTTTGTCAGCTTCCAAGCTTACAAGTTCCAGAACATATAATACCAAATCACAACCCTACTTGTTCTGTTGACTTGAAAATTTGAATACGTGTACATCTGGTTTTCGCAATAAAAATACGCACCACAAACGTAATAACTGTTTCAAAGTGTAAGTCGCTGAAATATTCATGAAATTGTATTTTATCATTACATACTTATTGAGTAGTAAAAATTTTACATCTTAATAATTATATTATGTTGAAGTTTTAAACACGGAATAACGTTATAAACATTTTTATGTATAACGACTCTTTATTTTAATAGCTCCGAGGTTATTAATATAAAACATTTAATTTCTTGTTTTCCGTATCGGGCAAGTTGTGTTGCAGAAAAATAACACTACATGATTAAAAGTCGAGCTGCGTGGTGTTCCAGAGACACCTTGCAAATGGAAGACAAAAATAACAAGAAATAAAGAGATAATAAAAATTAATCTAAACAGATTGAAATACTTCTGCAGGATTTCTGGCTGATACACTGGAGATTTTTATGCATTAACCTCAGTGATTCGCAACCAAAACCTAAAAGTCGTTTAAAAATGTTAATAAATCTTTGATAAATTTGAATTTCTATGTCGCACGATAAATTAAAATATACAATGTGTCTTGATGGCTGGCTCACAAAGCTTTGGCAACGAAGATGTTTGTCAGGCGCAAGAACATGACTACCCGATGATTGCCGAATTTCCAGCACATTCTCAGTGCCTAGATACAACAGGGAAACTTCGGAGTGGAGAATGATTTCGCAGGGCAAAGAGCACCACGACGAAGAATTTAAAGAACGTAGCGGAACACTACCTCATTTGGGCAGGAAATGTAGAGGAATCGTCAACTGTAGCGTTCACTCACAGGTACAGCAAAAGCAGCCGAGGTGTAACTGGTCATCAGCGCGGGAAACGGCGCGAGAAAAATTTTAGAAGCGTTCTCAAATAATCAAGTTCTGTTTTCCACTTTATATATTCACAACTGCAATCTCGTTACCGCCACGTAATAGTAAATCGGTGATCAAAGTTTCCATTGTGGTGTTAGGTGTAACGTAACTTAACGTTGTTTACTTAGCAAGCTGCCTTCCTTGACACAGGCAACGGCTCCGTCTAGCGAAAAATAGGCCTAGTTATTTCAGCGGACCACACAGTCAATGGTTTGAAACTCTTCACTGTAGGCGCCTTCATTTGCCCACAGTGTTTTGTGTTCCAGCTAGATCCAGCACCATTAACTAAAAATCGTAAACACATCATTATTAAGTAAATATAACTAAGCTATATACAATAGCATCTTTTCTACGTTTTATATGCACACTTTGATCTGAAGTTAAGGTGTGATTAACACGAACTCATTAGTAACCTCTTCCTAAGGAAGCAGCTGTATTTCAGGCCATATCGCTGCTTCATCAATTATAAGTTTCAAACGATGGAAATATGGCATTAGAAAATATGAACGTTAAGTATCGAAGCAGTTTAAAGTTTCTTGCCCTGCTGTGATCAAAAAACGACCCATGTCATTAAGCAGAAATCATTAATAAAATTATACATACTCTTATTTCGTATTAGTCTCCCACTTGAAAATCCGTAAGTGGGACGATTTTATTATAAATAAAACCATACAGTTTGAGAAGCCTACAGCTCTTGCTCAAGATGAGACTGGGAACATCATATTTATGAATTTTGACACGCTGTGAGTACTGGGGGATAGAAATTAAAATATTCAATACGTTCTGAACCTGTAAATATGTGAATACTCCATTTTCGTGTGTTAGTGACTGTCTGTGTGTGTAATGGACACATTTTATGTGTCTACTGACTTCCTCCCACGTGCTGGAAACATTCGATATTTGAATTTCCCGCGCTGCCATCTCTCGTGGTTTTCGCAGTTGGCAGAACTGCATCCAGCGCTGAATCACTGAAATGGCAACCCTGGGTCGCCGAGAGGAGGCAGTTAGTTGTTTGTGAAGCATCATGACGGCGAGTAGTGTCAATCGGGCAGCCTCACTTCCAATCGATGTTTTAATTTCGCATCCGAAGTAATTCGAGTTTACAGTCCCTTTTGTCTTCGTGGCAATAACACAATATGTAGTTAATTTCTGCCATGTCTACAAAATCTAAAAGTATTAATTGCTACTGCGTCACTATAGGCCGTTCACGGTAAAGTGAGCACTTTTGACAGCCCTAGTTTCTTTTTTCTTTTAGCCATTTTTCATCCTGTAACCATCTTTTTAAATAAATATTGTCGAGTAAGTAATAAACACAGTGTGTACATTCCATCGCACTCGGAAGTTGACGTTTAAAGCTAAAATAAAATACATTTATTGACTATTATTCCAAATGAGAGGGTTTTCAAAAGTGCTCACTTTACCGTGAATAGCATATAGAAGAGTTTACGGTATCCAGCGTGTACGGATAATCGCCTGACATATTCAAAAGCTAGCAGAAAACTACTTGTCCCTAGCTCTCCTCCTTGATAGCCTGCATTGCGTGCATGGCACTAGTCTCACGAAAAATTCTTTAACTTTAAATTTACGCCAGCAGTTACTAATTCTTTAAAAATTATAGTAGCTGAAGAATTTTTTTTATTTTTGCTTGAGCGCTTTAGGGCATTTGTCAGATTAACACATATTTTGTTTTATTGTAACCCATCAATAAAACTAAATTCCCGAGGGGAAAAAACAAAACAAAGAAGAATGCCAGATTTTGTTTCCTACGTTTTTGAGTCTTGCATAGCAATTTTGCAATAAAAAAAATATTGTCGATATCTCAAGTTCGAAAATTCACAACGAAGTTCTCCCACGTAACCGTTGAAATAAAAATGAGTAGAATTAATTAAAAATAGTTTTTCTTTAGATTATTGTATTTTCTACATGACATGAGATAGGTATCATTTTATTTTGCTTCTCAAAATAGATGTTCTGTTATGAACCTTCGTGGAGTATATTTAGTTGCATCTCTGCTCCTGCGTGGCGCGGGGTTGCTCGGGCGAGACGTGAATGCGCCTGTCATTTTTATAAAAAGTAACGGCTAGTTTATGACGTAGGTGCTTTTAAATTAATAATCTCGCAATACCTTAACCTAAACTAAAGCTAGAACTTTAAATTAACATAATATTAATTTCTTATAATAATTTCGTAATCACTTAAAATAATGTCTTTAGTACCCGGAAGAAGAGCAGTAACGTGAGTGCAAGTTCCTTAACGCTGATGTGTCTTCATTGCTCCTCCTACCAACAAGGTAACACTAGTGTTTGGGCGGTATTCTAGTAATTGTAAAAAAAAAAAAAATTCCTGATAAGTTATTCTGGGATATAACCTGACTGTTTCTTTCCTTATGCATATGCGAAGTTAATGAATCGACGAACCAAGTTTTATATCAACTTCATCTGTTATCGAGCGTGAATGACAGTTGGTTCCACATTTACTAGATGTTTATGCTATTTATAGAATATGAACTTATTTTGCAAAATATTTTATTTCTTCCAAGGCAGTGTCTTGATTTCAGCCATTAGCTTATCTCATCGCAGCATATAGCACGAAATTTCCCCTTAAAATGGTAATTTAGCATTAGATTTGTAGAGGGACAGTTTTCCTTGCGTTAACTTAAGCGAAACTGGTATTACTATAATAACAGTTCATTTGTTTTTTAAAATGTTTGTCAACGAGAGAGAGGACGTAAACCGAGAAGGGGCAGGACGAGAAGTGTCAGCAGACTAAGAGCATCTCTTGACGTGAACTCTCAGAAGGACTGGGAGTGTCTCGCAATTACCTTCCTGTTTTGGAGTTACAGCTATAGTCCATTCATTGTTTCTTCCTACATTTCTGATACCCTGCTCAAGTTCTACTGTTAGGATATTCGTCCGCCTCATGTAAAAAGTTTAACAGAGTCTATACGCTGTTCACGGTAAAGTGAACACTTTTGAGGTCCTGGTTACTTTTTTCCCTATCAGTATTTATTTTTTCCTTCAGCCACTTTTTAAAATAAATATTGCCATATAAGAAATAAACGTAGTTTGTATATTTCACCGGACAAAGTTAACGTCTAAGGCTACACTAAAATATATTTATTGACTATTGTTCCAAATGAGAGGGCTTCAGAAAGTCCTCACTTACCACGAACAGTCTATAGAAATTTATCCCAAAGGACAATGCACTGATTTTTTGAGCACTCAATTTAATCAACTTTTGCATAAGGACTATTTCTTACTAGGTATTACTGACACACTTATTTTCTCTCTGTTTTTATTCACATTAATTATGAATCAAATTATGTAATTTATAGGTAAAACATAAACCTAAGTTAAATTTAACCGATATTAAGATATTTTTTTTGTTACCAGAAGTATCAAACGCTTGTGATACATGGAACATTTAGGAAACAACCAGACATGTCATACAAGGGTAATTTTTCGATTGTTTAATTCAATAATTGTGAAGAAACCGTGAAAAGTCTATAACCGCGCCAACTTCTTTTAAGAATAATGGTTCCTGTGTTGTCCGCGAGAGCGTGGGCAGGTTGGACCAGTGTCAAGAGACTGAAATACCGGTCAAGGGAACTCGTGTAAAAAAAGTGTGACAAAACAAGCCATGTGTCCTTTCACTGAAAATTACGTATCTTTGAGCAATAAATATAAGGATAAAGTTGGCATCTTCAAAAGTTAAAGGCGTTATTTATTTTCCCGAAACACGAATGATAGAAAAGACGTTATACTGGGAACGGCTTGAAAGATGATAGAATACCACTGTCGTAGAATCGGTTATTCAGTTTCTTTCCATCAAAGCCAATTACATAAAATTCACCCCTCCCAAATTCACCCCTCTCGCCACGGGCGATGCTTCGCAGTCCTCACTCAACGTAACATATTCTTTGATCCTTTGGCAATCGAGTGGTAGTAATTGAATTTTGAATGTAGGCGATAGATTCGGAGCTGCAATACCAAACTGAATTTCCCAATTTTGTTATTATTGGATTTTCTGGATTGCCTCCCACTATACTCGCAAATTTAAAGACATATTCACTTCAAAAGCATCCCAATGGACATTCGACCGCAGAATATTTTTTCAGTTTGGCTTTACAAGTCTTGGCGAACTTGACTGAACTGCTTATACAGCAGTCTTTGCTAGTGTTCTCGAGCAACTTCTTGGTGAAGTTTTTAATCGTGACACCGTTAGGCCGGTCGATTGCCGCGATCTCTTAATAAAGTCATCACACGCATAAACTTTTCCACGTGAACTCTGCTGCCTGCCACGAACAGCTATAGTCTATCCGCGGTTTCTTCACACTTTTTGAACTAAATCTTTGAAAAATCGCTCCATGTATGACATGTTTGGTCCTTTACTAAATATGTCATTATCACAACCGTTTTATACTTGTGTTAAAGTAAAATTACCTTATTTGTAATAATGTTAACTATAAATTATAATTCTTAATTTAATGTTGATATGAATAAAAATAGGGAGAAAATAGGTGTGTAGGTAATACTTATTAAGAAATAGTTCTTATGTAATAAAATTACTCTTGGCGTGCACGAATGCGGTACGATGTCCCTTTAGTTTAGTTTTCTAGATTAGGTTAAGATTTTTTTTGCATGAGGCGTAGGGATATCCTGGAAGCATAAATTTAGCAGGGCTTCAGGAAAGTTGAAAGTAACAGTGAATGGATAACATGCGTACTTTTGCGGGTGCCATGTTCAAACACACCCACGCAACAATACTGTCGGTCTGTTTCTGTCCCATTCTGCTTCAAACTTTTTCCTATTTCCCTGTTTTGTTTTAAGGCGAAGCAAACTTGGAGGTTCCCTTCCCCTGACATGGGTACACCTAAGGAGCGGTGTCACTTCTCCGACACTGACACCTGGGACAGTCCAGTAGGGGTAGACCATAGAGATCGGTGTCACTTCTCCGACACTGACCTGGACAGTCAGTAGGGTGTAGGCCTATGAGAGAGCGGTGTCCCATATATCCGACACTGACCTGGACAGTCAGTAGGGGTAGACATAGAGAGCGGTGTCACTTTTCCGACACTGACCTGGACAGTCAGTAGGGTTAGACCTAGAGACCGGTGTCACTTCTTCGACACTGACCTGGACTGTCAGTAGGGGTAGACCTAGAGAGCGGTGTCACTTCTCCTACACTGACCTGGACAGTCAGTAGGGGTAGACATAGAGAGCGGTATCACTTCTCCGACACTGATCTGGACAGTCAGTAGGGGTAGATATATATAGCGGTATCACTTCTCCGACACTGACCTGGACAGTCGGTAGAGGTAGGCCTAGAGAGCGGTGTCACTTCTCCTACACTGACCTGGACAGTCAGTAGGGGTAGACATATATAGCGGTATCACTTCTCCGACACTGACCTGGACAGTCAGGAGGGGTAGGCCTAGAGAGCGGTGTCACTTCTCCTACACTGACCTGGACAGTCAGTAGGGGTAGACATATATAGCGGTATCACTTCTCCGACACTGACCTAGACAGTCAGGAGGGGTAGACATAGAGAGCGGTCTGACACTGACCTGGACTGTCAGTAGGGTTAGACCTAGAGACCGGTTTCACTTTTCCGACACTGACCTGGACAGTCCGTAGGGGTAGGCCTAGAGAGCGGTGTCACTTCTCCGATACTGACCTGGACAGTCAGTATGGTTAGACCTCGAGACCGGTGTCACTTCTCCGACACTGACCTGGACAATCAGTAGGGGTAAGGACAGAAATCCTGAAGGATAGTGCACCCCGGCAGGACCGCGGCTAAGTCTGAGTGCGAGGCTCTCAGATGGGAGAGGGAGGTATATGGAAGACGTACGATAGTGTCGCTCGAGGGCCTCGTGTGTGGCCAACTGTCGAGTTAGCCCGAGATTACACGCGTCTATCGGGCATATCTCGATCCAACGCCCATAGAGAGCTGTCTCCGTAGATAATGACTAGTCGCATAGTGCTTGGACGGCGTTAAACAAATATAATTTCATTGGATATCCCATTCCGTTTTGGCTCGCGTCTTAGAGATGCGATTCCCCCGCTACTGAGGCCGCTTCCATTACGTATCTTGTAAGATGTGCAGCGCCGTCATATGCATACTATATATACATATGGTTATGAATACTACATAAGTATAATATACACAATTTTTTTTCAGAAATTTCCGTGACAACATGAGACGAGGTGAAGTGTACAACAATGCTTTTAAGTAAATAGTAAACCAAATAAACTCAAATTGAAAAAATATATATATAATATGTAAGAAACTTTTTATTTCAATTACTTGTTAAAAACACTTTACACGCAAATGATGCACGATTTGTTTTTATATTGATTGAATGTTGAACGAATTTCTGTGTTGGGAGTTTATATATATATAACCTAAGTTGTGAGAGCTAACAATATGCAGTTGTACCAGAATATATGAGAAGGATAAATGGGTGATGGTCCGAGTCCAATTCACGGGATTACTCATTATGTAGGTGGTATGGAGCCCTGTTTAATGAGAGCATCCCGTTTTCGTTAGACTTTCTGTGTGCATCTGTATAAGACGTACATCTATAACTTCACCAGCGTAACGTAAAAAGGATACGTGTTCTGTTATGAGTACCACGAATCTCTTTCCCGGTGAATCCACTTTCCCCGGAAATGACTGGCGCATCGGTCTCATGGGCTTGCTTTTATCGTTGTTATTGGAGCAGATCCTCTGTTCCGAGGAGTTCTATCCAACAAGTTGTTCGCCATTCATTCAGTTGTTCCGTGAACACGGAGAGTCTGCTTCAGCCTCCAAGGAGAGTGGAGTGTGTGCAACCTTGCACAGCTTTGTCTCCGCAACGTGAGAAGATATTCCTCGCTGTTGCGGCAAGGAGATGTTGGAACTAGCGCGGGACTGGCACTTCACGACCGAGGAGATTCATAGTGCAGTATGGCGGCTGCGCTCGCTCAAGTGCATCGTACGTCACCACTTCCACGTGCAGAGACTAGAAGGCCTCGACCTTAGCGACGCTCACCCAGCCTAGAGGAGAGAGGTATTAATGGACAATGCGCCGAGACGCCCGAGTTCGTGTCCAGTGTCTTTCACACTGACGGATCTGCTTCATGTCGCAGCTTGCACAGTAAAGGGTCGACGCCACGTCAAGCCGACGAAAATCCTCGTGCAGTGGCGGAATTCATCTGTGTCTAGTGTTTTACGTCACAGAGAAACTAAAGACTACATGCCGTAGCGCGTATGCCCACCCATGACAGCTGTTTTATAGTAGTCTGAATACAATTTCACGCTACACTACGTAAAGGGGGTGTTCTTTGTTGTGAGTGTCTTTCCAATGCAACCATATCATAACTTGGCAAGAAATTTTCTCTACGTCCGAGACAGTTGATGATATATCGAACCACATGCTGCATACTTATTTGAGATAGCCGGATAACATTTAAAATGTTCCCTCTATGTAGTTGTGTGAACTACAACCACCCTGCACATGCACTTACCAACATGCCTTATAATTCATCATTACTGAGCGCTAATCGATTGGTACTTAATCAGTCTTGTAAGCTGCGGTTTGTCACACATCTCTCTTAATACCGACTGGGGCGTAGACAATACACTAGACTCTCCCATCCTGCACATTGCGGGCATAGCCGGTTAGTTGCATTCACTCGTTTTACGATAGCATTAGAAAACTGATAAGTGTTATGGACACGTGTGCGCTAAGAACGTTTACTTACGCTCGTGTGCATACATTATTTTAATTAAAAAGTGAGTGAATAAGACACGTGCCAAGGGTTTCATCAAGTAGTCTTTAAATATCGCACTTGTTCAAGAATAATTACTTGCGAAGTGCAGATATTGGAATTTATAGAGGGGTACAGAGAGGTTTCGAAGTTCGCGAATTCCCGAAACATAAAATCAAAAACAGAATTTTAACAAGATAATCTATTTTTATGGTGGTAGATTTATTGACAAGATATTCTAATGCTGGTAACTATCATAAACAAAAATAGCTGATACAGCAATAGTTTTAGATTTAAAAATTGCCAACTGTTTGCAAAAAATTAGGAATGTAAAACATTAAAATTAGTAAGTATTCCAATATAATTGTCTAAAAATTAACAAAAATAAATTATCTACATCTCTATAATATTAAATTTCATGTTCCGTGAAAATAAAAAATCCAAACAATAATGAAATTCGGTCAGAATTAAGAAAGTAGTTGTGTTCATAATTTAGTTATTATAAAGTTCTACATAATAACATTTCGTACGTTTAAAACAATTATTACTGCATATGTTCAGTTTATGTGGTGTCTATATTATATTATTCGAAAAATAGTCAACAATTTTTTATTCGGAAACTACACATTGTATCGTATATTGCTGTATGAAGTAGTTTTGTTAATTTAAATATATAGACAATAAATCAAACCCCAATCGAAATAGATTAAGAAGCTTAAATCAAGTTATTGATTTTATATTTCGGTAATTCACTTACAACGAGACCTTTCCATAGCCAATCCTTAAACAAGCCCTGGGCAAAATACGTAGACGTAGATGTAAGTTCAATTTCGTCAATTCGCCAGCGACCAGCCTAATCTTCTCACTCCTTTCCATACTCGGGCTCACAGAGGTTTGTTTGTTTATAAGCCGCTGCCATGATTAGAGTTAATGTTTTTCTTTGACCTGGGTTGCACGTGATGCGGTCACGACGACTCTTCCTGTTTGTTACTGGCTCACACAGTCATACAAGGTGTGTAGGGAGTCGTGGTGATGTAGCGGTCAGACTACCCCGCCTTCCGCCACGGCGAACCGGGTTGGCTTCCCGGCGAGGGTCGGCCGGGTTTTAGAGTTTGAGAAACGTGCCGGACGATGCCGCTAGTAGGTGGGTTTTCTCGGGGATCTTCCGTTTTCCCCGCTCTTACATTCGAGCGCTGCTCCATTCTCGCTTCATATCACCCCCCCCCCCCCCTTGGCTCTCAAGGCCTCGTTAAGAGCTACTCAAATCTTTCAACTCAACTCAACTCCACCTTCATCCCTTTACATCCTCACCGAAGCTCGACTTCCTTGTTGAGCGCTGACCAAACCTCTCTTCTAAATTATAGAGCTTGAAAATATGCGAAGTTCACAGGCATCTCAAAATGCACATTATAAAAACATAAATAATATTTTATACGGCAGCAAATGAAACAGTTAACTTTTTATAAAATTCTAAGTTATATAACTAATATTTATAAATAGCTTTCAACAGTACTTCATTCACAAACATATCTTAAGGTTACATACGTGCAATCATGGGTCATGTTATATATATAATTTTGATGCTAGTAGTGATTAATTAATTTTCAGCTAGCTTCAGCGTTCGGACGCTTGTCTCTACAACAGTCACGTTTCGGCAAATATCGAAAGCGACCTTTGGCGCCAGGATTGCGTGTTTTACACGCATCTTGAAATGAGCTCTTCTGGTTTCCTTGACTTATTTGTTTTTCGATGTGATACATAGAAAAAAAGATT
This sequence comes from Dryococelus australis, assembly GCA_029891345.1. Taxonomy (NCBI): domain Eukaryota; kingdom Metazoa; phylum Arthropoda; class Insecta; order Phasmatodea; family Phasmatidae; genus Dryococelus; species Dryococelus australis. Next base: position 127,873,241 of record CM056995.1, on the reverse strand, counting down.
AATCAAGGTCATGTCGAAATGGAGTTCCTTTCAGGGTCAAATGTCACGTTACGTAAAATGCCGTGACTAGTGATATAAGACGAGAGAGAGAGAGAGAGAGAGAGAGAGAGAGAGAGAGAGAGAGAGAGAGAGAGAGAGAGAGAGAGAGAGAAGGCCGAGCACTGTGAAGGTCGCACAGAATCATCCTTTCATTTTAATGCTCGTTACGCATGACCTACGTCACGGCTGTAAAAGAGCACTTCGCTCGTATATAAAAAAAAACGGCCTTTTTGTGAAAAATAGAAGCCGCAGATGTGCTTACTGCAGGTCTTGGTAGCGCAGCGGCAGAAGGAGTTGTGAAATACCACAAAATTCAGAAACAACTCCTTTATAGGCGACAGTGAAAATTAAAATCAATGTATCTTCACTAATCCTAAAATCACGTTCCTTAGTATAACCGGTATACAAACTTGTCAAAATGAAATAATACGTCTGAGTGGGATGACTTTGTGTCAACTAACCTTGCAATTTATGGCTTATTTTATCAGCGTACCTTTTACAAAAGGAATAACAAATTAAAATCAGCTATACAGTCGCTCATATTTGACACTTTCAGATATACAGTTTCGATTTTTGAGCATGCCTGCCAACGATAGAGGCGTCTTCATAGGACTATACAATGAAATGTTTTCTGTGAAATCGTCGTTTGCGCGTAAACGATTGACTCGGCAAATAAAAGTTCTGGAAATACGACTTTGTGCCAGAAAGGATAAGAAACTATTGTCTATGTCCCTATTTTTTTACTTTTATCATATTGAGTGTATTAATAAAGAAAAAAAACGTGAAAGTGGTTAAAAATCGCATTTTTAAAGCTTGCCTATGCAGTTTCCTTAAGCGGTAAGAGAAAAGTACGATTACACGCATGTAGTTTGAACTGTGTACTTTCATAGCGTGTAATAAAACCCCTATGTAACATATCTTATTTGCACAGTACAGCGTTAGGACGGAAACACTGCACTTCTTGCCCGTAGAAGCGACGAGTTCACTAGGCGTGCGTGTTAGTGTCGCCCGTATGGCTCCTTCGCTTCTTGACCTTGACCGCGCAGATACATGGTCCTCTTCAGCATAAAATATATCTCATTGAGTCCTTGCAAGTGACTGTATTTTCAGTTCACCATTTTTCGCTATAATTTCTATTTTTGTTTTTGTGTTAGACTGTGTTGTTATGGAATAGGTGACATTACTAATTTGGCAATATTTGCATTATTTTAGTTTAATGCTTTGAAAATTACAACTAGAAAATAGAAGAAACTATGACAAATTCATAACGAATTGATATAACGCATTTGAATGTTTACCCTGTGTCATAAAGCGAATTAAATTTTAAACGCAGTAATTAATTTTGTCGAGAAACTGACCAAATATGGGTTGGAAGTCTCTCACTGGTGTTGGCTGTCACTTTTTCATTTGAATAAGTTGGTATATTGTTGTGCGTTTTCCATTTTTGATTCCTGCGTTGAACACCTAACAGTTAAACCGAAAATACAGCCTGGTGACATGCACATCAGAATCGTCCTTGATTCAAATTTAGCGGTTTTGAATCCGCAACATAAAATCGGGTTTTGTCATATTTCGCTACGAACTTTGACGTTATAGACTGTTCGCGGTAAAATGAGCACTTTTGAAAGCCCTGCTTAAGATCAACTTGTATGCACGTAGTGTGTGCTTCCACCTTACGTGAAATTATCATTGCCATGAGACTCATCACTTTATTCGTGCGTCGGTCAAGTGAAACTGTGAAATTATTAGAAAAGTAAATATTTTACAAATCTGCTTATTTTTTTTCACTCAGATGCATTGAATACATAAAGTTGAAGAAATAATTTTAGTTACCACAAATGGTTACCTAACACTTTTTATTCGACGTTAATTTAAGGAACTACTTTCCATCCATCGGTACAACATCACTGGGCGCATGTCACTCAGTACGCCCGTTAAAATATATGCAAGCTAGGAGCAGTGACAGTTTTCTAAGGTTGATTTCGAAACTGCTCACTTTATCGCGAACAGCCTTTAGGTAATTTTGCGCGCGTCGTAACATGGACTGATGGACTCTACGTAGCAAATGCAGCTGCTGTCTGATTTCCGCGCCAACCACCGCGTTCCTTCCTTGAAACGAGTCCTGCATCTGCGTCCAGCGGATACTCGTACACGAAGCACTTCACGTGTCTTCCGGAGGAACTGCACTCGTTTTTCGGATATCCTTTGAATAAGGCTTTTAAATGCTGTACACGATAAAGTGAGCACTTTTGAAATCAACCTTATAATAAAGTCACTGCCCGTGCCTGCAAGTATTATAACGGAAGCACTTGGTGACATACGCCCAGTAAAGTTGGTACCGATATATGGAAAATAGTTCCATATCTTAACATCAAATTAAAAAGGTTAGGTAACCATTTGTAACAACTTAAATTATTTCTTTCGGTTTGTATTTTTTAATGTATCGAAGTGTAAAAAAGAGCAGATGTGTGAAATGTTTACTTTTTTTTTCTTTCTTTTAAAAATAAATTCAAAGATCCACTTAATCGACGCATGAATAAATTGATGAGGTCCATGGCAGTGTTAATTTTACATAAGGCGGAATAATACATTATGTTCATACAAACTAGCTGAATAAAAGCGTAAATAATAATGTTACACTTTTGTATTATTGCATGTATTGAAGTCATGGCAGATGCCCTCCAGCATCTCATTATAGCACATTTATCTTGAAGTGTATTTTACGGGCTGCTTTCTCCGGCGCAGTAAAAATACAACTTAGAGATCGCTAGCGTTTCTTCAGACACGCTTGATGTATGTTTGTGGAAAACGAATCCTGGCCTCTCGTAAATTGATAAAAGGCGTTGTATTACCTGGCGTGTGGACCAAGTTGCATCATTTTTAGAAACCCTTATTTTTCAAATAAATAACTCAAAAACGTTGTCCTCTTTGTGTTTTGACAACAGAACTTAGGTTTTGGGTGATCCCAGAATGCAATTTTCAGGGCATCCTGCCTATCACAAATTGATTGTGGAGCTCTTCTTCGTAGAAAGAAGTGGCATTAGCCTGCAATATTTATTAACAACGGAATTTAGTGACAATGAAATCCATACGGATGACTGTATTGAACCTCGCTGATTATAGTTTTGCCAATAAACAGGTAGGATGACCACTCGATCCCACGTGTACAGGGACTACACGCCGTGTTGAGACACCGGCGCATTTTGTCTACGTGTGGCGCAGAAACGTGTATTACAAGCCAACTAATTATTAGAAATTTACAACGCCAGGGTGTAAGTATAGTAAGAACGTACAAATGATAAAGTTTTCCTTTCCCCGTGGTAACTTATGTAAGTATAGGATGGAGGTAAAAGTATAAAGAAATCACCAAATTCCCCCGTTAGGGGGATTGTAGGGACAATACACCCTTGCAGTGTATTGTGGTTGTAATTTAGTAAGTTTCGTGTTTTCAGAGAGTTCGACAATTTTGTCTTTCCTGGTCAAGATGTACGTTAACAGGTTTCGCAGAGGTTCTTTACTCTCACTCTGGTGCAGGTGAATAAATCTCGTGAAGGAGGTACCCGGCACCCACTAGAGTGAAAGTAACACCAACCGAGTGGCGGGACTCGTATGTGCACCGAGAGAAAGGTTTGTTCGAATAGACATTACATTTTCTTGTATATGGCCAAAGAAATGCATTCATTTGATTCAATTAAATATGTCGTTGACAGTCAAATACTTGTTGGCCCAGCACTGTCAACACAAGTTAGGTAAAATTGTAATCCATAAAGGCTGTAGTGGAAAAATGAAGTTTCAAGTAAAAGAAAATAAATAAAAAAGGAACATCCTAT